>NDXB01017150.1:183348-196226 GCA_002631895.1 Agapornis roseicollis
CGTCCTCCCCCCCCGCCCCCCCCCCCAATAGCTTTACAAATAAGCTGCATCTGAAACATAGGTGCCATATGGCTATGGCCTACTACTGCAGCCTAAACCTATGAATCACACAAAGAAACCCAATCTTGCCATGTTACAGAGATAAATTTGCTAGCTCAGATAATGAATGATTTGATGGTTAGAAAGGCAAATGAGTAAGCATCCAGCGCATGTACAGCTCCACTGATACTTATTTACATGGTTATCTCAGTGAAATCATACTTTGTAATACTGCATTCTGGTGAACTTAAATACTTGTGTTTATTACTCTGTCTACTACTTGGACTTAAAACCTTAAAAAAAATGAATATAATTTTGCTTATTTATTCAAAATACAATCTCTGCTGTTTGATGCATTAATTTAGGCTCTTATCCCTCAGTTTAATCTGTTGAAGCAAAATGCAGTATTTCAAAATGTGCCCACCTGAATTTCAGGATACGTATGAATTCAAAACACTTCATATATGGAACTGGGTGCAAGATCAGTCTTTATAGAGCACAATTACTTTTTTTAACAGATTATTCTAGTTAAATGGACATATGCAGTATCAAACCTAATTTAAAATACCAGCACTTTGCTTCTATAACATACTCCTTTCTAGTTAGCTATTTTCAGTGCCTACTGTTTGATGCTCAAAAAGTACCATTTTAAGTACTGCCCTCACCAGAAATCCTATCTAATCCCATCCTGCTTCAATGTCAGTAATCTAGAAAATGTATAAACCACTCAATAGATGCTCTAGCAATTACAGTAGAACCTGCCTGCTTAAAAAAAGAAATTTTAATAATATATAGAGATGCTTTAGTGGTTTAAAATCAACTACAAATTAGTCAGGGAATATCTCATATTTAAATAACAGTTTGCATTTCTTAGGAATGGAATACACCCAAGTACTTCACTGACTGCCTACAGAACTTAGCTCTGAAGCATCACAAATTAGTAACATGCTGCAAACTGTAACAAATACAATGTCTGATATTACTATACTGTAGCATAAAGTATCCTGTTATCTTGCAACTTCACCACATTACTGCTAATTAATACTTCTCATTCATGGCTAAATTCAAAATAGTATCGCTAAGGAGAAGTGGGTATGTTTGACTTCTCATGCAACTGGGGTTCTATCAAATTTAGCCCCCTTTTCCATAATTAAGTGTGATTAAAGTTAACATAACTGGTATATATTCCTCACAATTCTTCTATAGGGACAGAAATAAATAAATAAAAAGCTTGCAAATAAATTTTCATGGGGCAGTTTATCTACTAAATCTAATTAGAAGTCTTGCCCATCCAAACCATGAGCAAAGAGTAACAAGCTTAGTTTTAGCTACACTTCTGTAATCTTACGTTACTAATATGGGCAATGCTGGTTCTGAGCATGATGATGCAGTTGTGCATACCCACTTTTCACTCTTCCTTTTTTCAAGAGCTGCCCTGACCAGAAGAGAACAAGCTTCCAAGTTAAACTTTTCCCCAACTACTGTAACAGGCCAGTGAACGGCTGAAGATCACAGCAGTTTCAGAAAGCTCAGTTTTCAAATCAGTGTAGGTAAGACAACAGCACAAACCCATGCTTGGATAACACCTAGTTACACAAAGCCTGAATACCACACTTTCATATGCTTGTGTAAGAATTATGTAAGTCGTGATCAGGGCAAATGTCTCTGACAGTTATCTATTTAGGCAAATCAGTACCAGTCTGTAGTATACTCTTTTAGCATTGAAAGTTTCTATGACAGAAAAAGGAAACAATCTGTATGTACAATTTTAAATCCTTTTATATAACTAAGAGTGAAGCTTCTTCTTCCATACTTTGTTGTTCAGCCTCAGAAACTCTTTTGAGTGCAATCTGAATTACTTTAGGAAGCAACTTTAAACCCTGCAGCTTGATAACAAAAATTACAGATTAAATTTCTTTGAAACACAAGTATGCAAAGAAATAGTGTTCTCTACTGTGTTGCTGAGTCACCAATGCTTTTTTTACTTCACTAAGCATGTGCCAGCAAGTTGCTTTTAAAAGAAAAACGTATAACAGCCAAAAAAGTTCAACCATACCAATTTAAAGAGAAAAGAAACCCAAGAAAAAGCAAGACCGACTTCCACCGGCATCCAGTTATTTTCTCCCACAGATGAGCCAAGTGTTTTACTTTATTACAGGCAATACATGTCTGTGTATCTTTCCTGAAAGAATTGTTTTGTCCCTCACAAAAATCAGAAAAAAGAATTCATCATGAAGTTAGTATGTCTTCTTTTCACTCCTGCTAATAATAGCTATGCCTATCACAAGTTTGGTAGTATCTTACTTGTGGCTTGCAGAGTTGTAAGAGTTGATTCAGAAATTAGCTGTAAATTTAGTACACCATCAATTTTCTTGCCTTACAAAAGACAAGCCCTTAAATTATATTGAAATAACCCATAGTCTTTACCAGAAAGATATTTAAAACAACAGATGATAAATTCCATTAAATCACCTGCTCAATTCTAATACATATTCCACGCAAAGTGTAGCTATTTCTTCCCTCTCCCCTACCCCACCCCAATCTGTTTAACTCAAATGTATTGGCTTTCCTGTATGAAGTGCCTAAGAATCCAAGTTTTCTACAGCTTGACATCAAGCAGCATTGGTATTTGGGGGAGGAAAACAAAAAAAAAATCCAAGTACAGAAAAAGTATGTCTGGAAAAGAGTTGTCCTGGTAATTCCCATGTTTTTTAGGCTATCAATACTACAATTCCCTCAAAATAGTTTCAAGGGCTATCAGAAGAATAAAAAGGGTATTTAAGAACAATGATGTAAAAATGAATTTATTTGAAGTTTTATTAATTTTAACTTCAGTTTATATTCCACTGATTGAATGGGGAAACCTTAAACATGACTTGATGTCTTATGAAATGGTTCTTCCAGAAAGCTGCATGGGAAAGATTAGTTTTAATATGGTTGATATTTCTGCTGCAATGACTAGTGAAGCCAAGCAACTATACCCTATTAACCAACCTTGAAAAAGGGTCTTATTGAAAGCTAAAAATTTCTTCTTTCTTTTGATCATGTGTGTAGTAATGACTAAATTTGTCTAAGTGAAGACAAAACTATGCATCTATAAACAATTTTTTGGCAAGCATAAACTTTACTTCCAGTGAATCATATTTGAAATGAAGGTTTTTTCGAGTTCATGAAAGCAAAAGTGGTAAAAATTACTTCCTTCTAAAATGGATCTTGACATGTAAAACTTAGAGCTGTGAGCTAGTACACATGGTGTCTGTTCTGCATTGTGCAAAATCTGAGACAAGATGCTTAGTCATACTCCAGATATTGTAAGCAGCTAAATCTGAAACACATGCTTAAAATTCCAGTAACTTTCATTTTCCTACTGTGGTGAGATATAAAAGATGGATTGTTTTAGTATGCTTAGACTTACTTTAAAGACTTGGAAAATTTTTTTCTAGTTACAAAATATTCTGTAATTACAACAAAGTATGTTATATATTAATGCAAACGGCAAATAAATAATAATATTCTTAATCCTGTGCAATCTGCTAGCAAGTATGATGAGTTCTTAAGTAAATGTCAGATTTTCTGTGGTGAAGAGACTGAAATAACAAAATCAGTGTCTCATGATTTGCTGAAAAAAAAAAAAAAGTTGAAGTTGCTATGAAATTAGAGAAATGCCAACTAATGGTGACTAAACAGAAGAGGGATAGAGAGGAGCTGCAAGCCTGTGCTAGGATGTGTCTTCCCATTTTCAGTCTGTAAGGAACATTTCTCATATCTCACTGTTAATAATGTAGCTGTCTCAGCTGAAATAATAACTTTCAAAGAGAAAAAAAAGCTTCATCAACCAATTTAAATAAGAGCACACAATTACTCTATTTAAATTCACTTGGCGTGTGCATTGTTCTCTGGCACTCGAACAAAAAAAAAAATGGATTTCCTTTGAATTCATCACTATCTATGGCTTCCATCTGGTTTAGTTCAAACATAAAACTGAGCAGAATTTTCATTGCAAGAATATGATTGGGAAACTGTTAGAAAAAACTCACAAATCTCTTCATTGCAGACTGAAACCATACATTCATGTCCCTAAAAAGCACAGAGTAGCTATGGAAACTTTACTGAGGTTTTTTTAGAAGTGTCTATGTATGAACCCAATTCACTGGAAACTCTTAAAGCTTTGTCTTGTCATATGCTCACTGAAAAAATATTATTGGAAATGCAGTTTTCATCTATTGTATCATAATGAAATATGAATAGATGAATAAAAATGGGTGTTATCTTTCACTGCCTCTGAAAACCCAGAAGAGTTGTAAAGCCAATTGAAAACAAAAAGATGGCAGGGAGAACACAGCAATGACTTCCATTTATCATGTCAGTGCGCACAGAGAAAAGCGAAGAAATGGACTGTTTTTCAGGAATGTGAGAGGTGACGATAGTGTACTGCAATACAAGATCTGCATTCTCTAATTTTATGCTTAAAAGTAATTTTACCTTTAAACCCCTTCCTGATTTGGGTTCATATAACAAAAGAAATACTAGTCACCACCTGAATGTGGCAAATTGAAGAAACAATCTAACTAGTTACCTTGTCTTTGATGGGATATGCATGCTTTTAGTCCATAGCAGTTACCACTGGGCTAACTTCATAGGTTTCAAGCCCTTTGTGGTACTTCTTAATGCAAATATAAACATGCAGAATAGAGAGAAACTGAATTTAATAATAGACTTAAATGATAAAATTAAAACTGGAATTAATTCTCTGTAGGCAGTAAGAATCAAGAGATCAGATTTACGAACATCTAAGAAAATTTAATTTCAGCTTCCTCTCAAAAGAGGAGGAAAATTAACTCGCTTAAACACTACCCACTTACTGCTTCTTTGTAGACATTTTCAGCTTGGAGAAAATAAACCTCAAAGTTTTGGCTTTACATTGTAAATCTTACACCACTATTACATGAAATCTGAACACTACAGGTCCTCCAACTGAGTACAGATCTTAAGAGACTTTTGCAAAGCATCTTTCAAATTAGGAGAACACAGGCACTCACGTGCTAATGCAACATATATTAAGCCTAGGAGCCTCTAGAAAGAGAATGGATGGCAGTAAATAACAATATAAAAAGAATTTTTAACATTTCTTTTTTAATTTTCGCAATTGCTTCAATACTAAGGCTTAATTTCTGCAAACCAAGCCTGAAGTTTCAGATAATTTTCAAGTTAGATTGTGTTAGTCTAATTAGAACACCACAAATGAAGTAACATTTGATCAGGCCATACAAAATGGTTTGGGCTCTCTGCCCCAAATTTCAATGGTAGATGCCACCTGAGAGTAAGTATGGAAAAACAGGATTCAAGAGTGAGTTAATGGGTAAGCAGGTGAGTTAAAATTGAAGCCCATAGATATTAGCCACAAAGCCTAGAGGGTATGAGGAACCAGCATTCTAAAGCCAAGGGTATTTCTGGACTACTTAAGACCAACAGAAACTGGACAGTTAGAAACACTATTATACTTCAGGAACTATGAAAAAATATTTGAAAGGACAAAGGCTGAATTTATCAGTGGATTTCATTTTCTTCTCAGCTTCCACTGTAATAAAAGGGAAAATTAACCAGCTAAAACTGGTAGTGGCTTGATTCCCCACTCACCATCTTGTGGCTAGCACTAACAGAACAGCATGTCACCGCAAACAGGTAGAATTGCCTACAGCAGACAAGCAGATTTCAAATAAAACTATGAATTTCTTGAGGGAAAGGAGGTGAGGAGAGAGAGAGAAAAACCTATGAACACACTAAAGCTTAAAACAAACTATAAATCAATGTTTTCCATAAAATACAACTTGAGAATGACCTTTCATATGAGTTGAGAAAAATAATTCATATGCTATTTTAATACAAACCTAGAATCCAAATTAGCAATCAGTATTAATTTAAATACGCAGAATGGATGACCCTTTTGTTCTTTATTTAGCATAATAACATACCTTTAAGTGGATCATGCTCTGCTCTCATTATGTCAATAAGGGAGTTTTCCAAAGAGTGCATATTCAGACTGTCATACATTCTATTTCGATCCTAAAAGAGAACAAAATCCTTAGTACTGGAATACAAATCATGTACTTTTTAACAGGCATTTTGATAGGAAGACAAAGGTGCTTTCTAAAGGCTGCATGCTCAGACACAGTAGAGATGGACAGTCATAAAAAAGCTTAAGATACTGAATTTATTACACCAAGACCTGATTTTATTAACAGTAAGTTTAATAGTATCTAAATATAAAACTAGAGATGCACTGTGAAGAACTCTTCTGTGTATGTGCCTTTATAGCCTATGATTGCCTATTTGCTTCAGAACAACTGCTTGACTCAGTTCTGGTGATCCACAGCTGAGTTAGCGTTAGGCTGTTAAATGAAGAAGACTAATGTCTGTAAGAGCTCAATTTCATTTCATGCAGGAGTTAAGCAGTGAGTAAAGTGGTGACCGCAGGACAAGAAGGACAGTCAGCTCATCTGAAAGAAAGCATTTTGCTGGTGCTTGGCTAAGTACCATAAATGGGCCCTCAGCCCTCTGCTGAGACTGCGCTTCTTCCTGGCTTCTGAGTGATTAATCTGGGACTCTTTGCATACAAAGACTTGAGTTATAAATGGTCAGCACTAAAGAGTTAACAGTTGGAAAAATTAAAAGCTAAATTATAAAAGGATTGCTAACAGATTGTCAGCCTTATACAGAGCATTTTTTTTGCACATAACTATTAAGAAGTTACCATAATTTCTTACAAATATTTTCACTGAACGTAACAAAAGTTAATGTAATAAATTGTAAATGTTTTCACTAGGTTTATGCTCAACTAAGAAATTTTCTAATACACCCAAGTTACAGAGACGGAATTACTTCTAACTTCTTTGGTCTTCCTGGGATACCATCAGAGACTGAAAATAGTTTGCGTAAAACCTCAACCTCTTCTACTTGCGAGGCTTCTGGCTTAACTGTATTGCACTTAAAGGAATCCTGTAATCAATTATGCTTTAATTTTACTGTTGTCTTCTCTCAGGTTGCACTCATTGTAGTAATTCAACAGAGTAGGATGAAATGCATCACACACATCTCAAGACCATTAAAACACACCAAAGATACAGCCACCCATTTGGTACGTATATAATGGGGACAGAAGGTATCTGATCCACAGTCATCATGGCTTTCCATGACAGTTAGGCAGAACACAGATTAATTCCAAGCTAAGCTCCTCAGCAAGCAGGTATTCGTGCTTTGGGAGTGAAAAAGCAAGCTTTGAAACAGAGGTTTTCTATGAGTCAAAAAACTGACTTCTCAACAGCTTTGCAAAATAAGCCACGAAGAAACTTGGATTTTACTTTCATCTTAAAAAGCTCCATCAACTTGATATAATATTGGGATGAAAAGAGAGAAGCCTTTTTTTCCATCTCTCCCTCAACCATGAAAAGTACTGGCTTCCTGTTGGGTAAGCAATCTATTATGCTCATTTGATCAGCTCCTTTATTTTCTGTTTGGAAGCCCTCAGAGATAATGTTAATGATAGATTAAAAAACCTAAGTTTCTCCTGTCTCCTGCCACGTCTCAGATCAAATGCCAAACACTTCGTGAGGTAATCTTCAACTGGGTTTGATTGCCAGCAAGTCACCAGAATTATTTTAGTTCAGGGCAACCTTATTTTGGAACTGGTTAGCTTTCATTCCATTCTCTAGCTGCTGAGAAGCAGCAGAATGAAACTGAAGTGACTAATCTGCTTCCATGCCCTTGCAGGTTTGTTTCACAATAGCACAATGAAAAGAACCTGCTTACCGTAACAAATTTGCTTTCTATAGGTGCGAGCAGTGACAAAGCCGGATCTGTTCCCTACTGTCTCCTAGCATTTAGAAGATTTCATCAGGATTTTTAATGAAGTCTTAAATTCAGCTGAAGACAGTAAGGGGTAGGTAGACAGTGCTCCTGCAAAAACCAATGCTGAATAAACATCTTATCCATGCTTTCCTACCCATGTAACTCACAGAGGAGAAGACTAGTACTGGTAAAAACTGGACTAAACCATATGTGTGATACATTATCTTACTAAAGATTTTCTCATTTATTTTTTGATCATTGCTATTTACGTATACATTGAGATAACACATGACTACCTGGCAAACATCTATTACTGTAGACTTCACTCTGGGGAGCAAAAGCCTGTAAGAAAGAACACAATCATGGCTAATTCCTAAAACTGGCCCACTTGGTCATGGATTGTACAGAGAAATGGAAAAGTAAAACATGTAACATGTGGTTTTGATTAATTTTAAAACTGCTCCACTGGGTGACATGGTGCAATGACTGCAACTTCAGCATTGCATCACTCTGTTTTGCAAGTTTCATGTATCCAAAGTGAAAGGTCTTGTGCTGCTGGAAGCAGGAGAAATAAACTTGTCTCATCATCTTTAGACTTCAGAAAGTTCATCTCTACAAAGCTAAAAATAGGTTTGTTTCTGTGAATTGTATTACTTCATTTCTGGCAGTGGAAACACTCAATAAGCATGCACTGCACAATATAAATATGTTGTAAATACACCAAATTAAAGCACGATTTAAACATGTGAATTATATTCTGCTCTCTCACCACCCACATCCCAGTATCTACTTGTGAGATTGGGTAATATCTAGCTAATCAGTGCATCAAATTTTTAACACCTATTCCAATTCACTGATAAGCTACATACTATAAAGCAACAATAACAAATTTAACTCACAAAAGGAGTTAAGTCATTATTTGGGTACGAGGTTGATTTTAAACTATTGTGCAACTAGGCCTTATAATGCTAAAAAGCTGCTCTGTTCTCCCCAAATATGCAAATCATATCTTTAAAGAACACAGTTATCTATGCAATTATGAAGCTTTGATTTCAAAGCAGAACTTACAAGTATTTCAATATTGTAGGTCGCATCAGCAAAGATTTTCTACAACTGTTGAAGAAAAAGCCTGCAATGGTTTCATAGGGACAGTTCTACTACAGCATGCTCTACTCAACCAGAAAACTTCCACTGTGATTTTGGCTGATCACCAAGACAAGCACTAAAAATATTATCACTGAACTTGACTGTTTTACATAGCTTTCCATGCACAGGAAAATTAGTCCCTAATTCTCGGGACTACCTTTGGTTCCAATATTTCAACATGGCTGATAAGCAGTTAGCTCCTAAAACAACCCAGAACTACTTTTGAAACAACATGGAAATAGTTCCAAGAATCAGAACTATTTCTGTATTGCTTTAAAAGTCATTCCAGGTTGTTTTAGGAGATAACTGTTAATCAACTGTGTTGAAATAATGAAACTAAAGATAATCAGCCGTACAAAGGCATTGCTACAAAAGCATATATGTTAATAAAAGTTTTGTATCATCCTGACTCCAAAAGCTCCTTTTGTCAATGTGGAATTCCTGTAAAATATTTTGCATCTCCCTCACCTCTATGGCTCGTTAGTCCTATGCTAAGCAGCAAGCAAACTCCTGCTGTGTCAGAAGGTCCGTATCTCAGTGGAATGTCACAACATAATGCTAGGGTTTTTTTATCTTCAGAGCCAATAGTTAAATTCTCCCAAGCTCTACAAATTCTCACACTAGCTTTTTACTCTTTTTAAATGTATAAACATTTGAATACTGCTTGACCTACCTTTCCAGTACCAGAATCACAAATGCATTCTTACACTGCAGAAGTAAGACCATGGTTTTGATATAATTAACTACAGATTCAGAGATAAATGGCTAAGGGACAAATTGTCAACTCAACTTAAAAGTTGAGACTATGTTAAAAAGTTTACAGAAAAATGGTAATTGCTTCTGAAATTTTACAAATTTACACAATACAGAAGCTTACAGTATCCTACCCATAGAATACAGTTAGTGCTAGAAGGACTTTCTGACAATGTTATGCAAAAATCCATCTTCAGAGTGCACACTTCGTAAGTTCTCCCCTCATGTGGAATGAATGGGAAGAGGACAGCTTTCTCCAAAGATCAAGTTTCAACACTAAATTGTTGGACAAATAATTGTTCTTGGCACAATCTATTTAGGACTTCTAAATATATCTATGCAATTTATGCAAAGATTATCCTGTTTGAGCATTTGCATAAACTCAGTGCAGCCACATCTCAAAGTGTGTATATTGTCACGCATAAAGCAAATACAAGGACAGAAACTATTCAACAGTTCAAATTTTACTAATCTTTAATAAAAAAAAAAAAATACGTGTTCCTAGTTAAGAAGTTAAACAACTTTGAATTTTGGACACGTACTTCAAACCACTCAGCTGTAGGAGTACTTGTAAAAAAATTCTAACGCAAGTATTAAATTCAGTAAATACAAGTATCTTTAAAACATGCTCCTTTACATGTCCCTTTGTATTCTAAAGAATGCAATGGGGGCTGGAAACAGCCATAAAGCTTCCAGTCATTGTCCAGTATGGTCTTAGCTGGTTGCAAAAAAGACTCTAGTTTTGACCTCCTGAATTAACTGATTTTTTTAAAAGTATAATTAAAGAAACCACTTAATCACTTCCTAAACTAAAAATGTTAACAGGTTCTATTTTTGCACCTTAAAACTGACCCCTGAATAAAAATGTGTCCTAAGATTAGAAAGTGACAGCTGATTTAATAATAAACTATTCAAAGTACTTGAATATAGTACTTAGTGTTAATGTTAGCAGTAATAACTTAACAATTAAGTACATCGTATTCTAAAATATCCTCCTTGCTAAGATCTAAACTTCAAGTCATTCTCATTTTAGTGAGAACATACTATAATCATAAGCCCCTTGTTGAAACCATAACTAATGTAAATGAGAAACTTAATATGAAAACTCATGACTACTACAATTTTAGTTCCATAAAAAAATGCAAGGAAGAAGGCTTAAAGTAGGCACATGAAATTGCTTGGTTACTTTCCATGGTATCATTAGTGGTAAAGATGAACTATAATATCTGGTAGACATCTGTGAATGGTCAACCTGACAAAAGCGTTTAAGTTAAAATGACACAATGAGCTATATAAGTCAGCTAAATTGAGACTAAAATGCACCAAGAACAGGTCTTGTGGCAAAGACACACCTACTTCCCAACTATATAAACATTTAAAAATGAACAAAAAAAAACCAACTGCATGTACTGTATCCATACTGGAGTACTTCAGCTCAAGAATATGCATTCATAAGCTGGAAACAAGCCAGACACATTACAGAGATGATTAAAGGCTTGGCAAGATTGACTTACGAGGAGAATCTGGACGATTTGTGTATTAATAGCTTCAACAAAATAATTAATGGAACAATTAGACATTTGAAGGGGAAGTTGTTAGTCAAGTTTTGGGTTCCTCCCCCCTCACCCCCTGAAATATCTATACAGTCTTGAGTACTTAAATGCAAATACATCAGACCATAAGACATTTCAATTTAGGAGAACAACTATGCTTTGGCAGACAATACAAGGTGAAACACTTTACAAAGTATACACATCACTGCTATACTATCACAGCTGCTAAATATTATGTTGAATTTTCCTAACTCTGCTTTTGACTTGCATTAATAGAATGAGCTGTATAACTGCAGGAAATTTTAACAGTAGGAGAGAATTCTTAGTTCATATAAAGTCATAAACACACTTGAATGGTAAGCACCACAAACTTTCTGCTAACTAATCCCTTTGAATTGTTCATCACTGTGGCTCCCAATACTATTTTTTCAAGTCTTGATCCTGAAGTTCAAAGTATGACAGCACTTCATTCCCTCCAGGTAGAGACATCCCCAATATAGTGCTCAGAGACAAATACCTGGCTTTGTATGTTATTTAATCAGCCCCCGGTAATCAATCTACTGCATTAGAAATCCTGAAGACAGTTCTGTTGCAGGTTTTTCCTTAGTAAAAACAAACTGGTCAAGCCTGGCTTATGAATCAGCATTTGGACAATTACATTAAGCCTGAAGACTAAGAGAATGTAACAGCTGGACACTTGCAATGCCTTCCAGTTTAAAATCAGCTGCCAAACACTCCACACTTCTGAAGAAGCAGGCCACATACATAGGACATAATAGGGCATTAAGAACCCAAATCTAGCTACTTTCTGTTCACCTAATATTGACTGATATGTGTAGCATCAAGATTAGCCATTTAAACTGTTCAGGTACATTTACCGAACTGTACTAAAACTGTCATATTCAGAATCTAAAATCCTCTGAACAGATTTTGACAACAGTTTAAGTACCTAAAACTACCACCTGTTGTTAAAACTCGTTTTGTTTTGCAAGTGTGTTTTTTTCTTTGAAAACTTTAGAACATTTGAAAAATAAATAGAAAAAAAACTAATCTGAATTTTTGAGAGATGGTACCTTACCATACTAATCCCCACCTGGACAGCTGTATTAAACAGAGAATAATAAAGCTCAGCTTTTAGGACCATGAACACTGCATGCACTGTTTGAACAGGAAGGACAAATCAAGGTGAAAAACACCCAGACATGAAGTCTATTTCCTCAACTTGAGAGACACTGAAACTAAACTCATAGAAAACCGTGTTTTCACCAGAATAAAAATAGTTAAACACTGTTACAATAGGTTTTAATAATCTTATTTGCAAGATATTAATACTAAGCTTGCAATCAAAATAAGGTAGCAGACATTGCAATTTTTAAAATAAAAATATCTAGAAATGGTTAATTCCTTTTTTCATCCAAGGAATGTAAATGAAATACATGAATTCACACTGATTTCTGCTCTTGCATTTTGGCCACAGAAATGCTTGTGGTTTTTTTTTTTTTTTTTTTTTTTTGGGGGGTTTATATTTTTTTGTGTTGGTAA
>NDXB01017150.1:207294-225215 GCA_002631895.1 Agapornis roseicollis
GGTTTTTTTTTTTTTTTTGTAAGCAGTCAGCTTCTCTGCCCCTCACCTTTAAATCAAGCCCAAATTCTAGTGATTTTTCCATCCAAACAGATACTGTGGCTTCGGTGAGTGGCCTTTTTAGATTGAATTAAAGACAAGAGTACTTGTGGCCTGTGTGACAGCTTACCTCTACCATAATAGCTACCTATGCCAATTGTGCATATTTGTTGTAACAGCTTTGATGGGATAGATTTCATCTATTTTTAACCATGTAAAAAGTAAGCACCTGCTCTGCATTAGATGCCTAATCTACAGACACAAGACAGGAGCTGCCAAACTATGATCCAACCCTGATGCAGGTACCTTTAGAGTGAGAATCAGAATCATAGAATAGAGAGAAACTTGATGTCTCTTGCTGCTGGTTACAAGGAAAGCTTCTAACTATATATTACTGCAGGATGCAGGAGGTCTTTCCTGCTCCTTGGTCTTGTGGCATATTCTTCTTGACTCTGACACAAACAAGAGCAGCTGTACCAAGTCCTCCAGGCTGCGTATCCTGTCTCTTCTGCCACTGATACGAGACACCTTGGTGCATGCTGGGGCCTCAAATTCTGCTTCTCCATCAAATCAGGTCTTTAACAGGCACCTTGGTGCCATCAGGAAGTGCTGAGTCCTGTCCTTGGCGCTGTTTATTTTCTCTCTCCAGTTCCCGTTTCTTGGTATATTTTTTTTTGACCATTTGGCCTTCACACCCTCTTGCTTTAATGGTTTGGGGTTTTTTTCTTCCTTTTTTCTTGCTTGTAATCCCTCGAGTCCTTCCTGCTTTCTTTTATCTTAGCTGCCCCTTTCCAGGGAAGGTTTGAGTGCTCTTTTGGATTGGGCTAGTACTAAGTAATAGTGTTTGAAAATAGATGCCTAAACAGATGTGTAAGAACAGGCTAAGCATGTACAGTGCTTCCTCCAGTTACCTCAATGTTTTGCAACCCAGGAACTTCTTAGATTCACCTTTTCAGACCTTAGGGGATACTGAGATGCTTTGTGTCCAGGTTCTCTGATTGATATTGGAAGGTGACCATGTGCTTGGGCTTGAAGGAGGGAAGCATACTGGCAAGAACCCCCTCCTCTTTGGAATGACTTGAGGAAGGTGGAGAATTGTGAAGCTGGGATGAGTTGCTTAGACTAGACAACAGACATTGCAAGAAGTGAATGCTAAGCCATATGCAATATCGCTGTACAGAATATGTAAATTGAAAAAACCTGACGTTGCAAAAACAAGCTGTCAGTGCAGTAAACCCAAATATACCTAAGTTATGGTTCTTGGAGCCATTAATCAGCCTTCTCTGTATATTCATTGCACCAGAAGTGCCAGGCATCAGCTTCACCTCGGAGGCCTATGGCAGAGCTGGGGCTGAAAACTCTTGGGTTCCTCTGTACCTGAAAGACAATGATCATCTTATTTGTCTGGTGCATCATCCACTGTGTGCTCAATTTTGTGAGGCAAGTTGGACCAGCAGGGTTATGGAAGAGAAAATATAAAGACAAATAGCAACAAACTACATAAAGTAACACTATATAAAGACAAATCAAATTAACTATGAGGATTACAAAGCAGCTCTTGCTTTGTAATGGCTGCCATTTGGGTGACATGAGAGGGATCATAAGGGCTTCTGAATTTTTCCCTTGAGTGTTTCTTTACTTTTCATAAATCCAGGAGAATAACACCTGCTATTTGCCAGTGTTAGCCACAAGGATATTATTACATGAGGATTTTGGCCCATCATTCTATTTTTCAGCTTGAAGAAAAACTTTATAACTTTGAGTTATAGGAACTGAAAGGGATTGTGCTGAGATGGGGGATGCTACCCACTTCAGAGAAGTCTGGGGGTTTAGGTTCTTTAAAAAGTACATGTTTTGGGAGTAGAGTCCAGACCTTTTCCTAGTTAGACACCACTAAAGTTTTGGGGAACATGTAAATTATGAAACTGATTAAAACTTAGAGTATGTAGACTTCTATGTGCATGCAGAGTTACTTCAGCTCTTCCTCATTTTGTGAGTCAACACGAACACCAGAATATCAGGAGCCTAATGTATACAAGAGAAAATAACTTTAACTGCTGTTAGAATCTGCTGTTTCCTTCTTGCTAGCTAGTTGGAAAATCACCGTGGCTGTGATTTTGAACATCGGCTGCAAATAACAAGTATCTTTGCTTTCATTCCAATACTAAAAGCAGCTTTTCTGATGATTTTTTTTTTTTTGCATGTTATAGTTACAAGTAAATATAGCTACAGATAGTACTGACTTCAGAAACCCTTTTGCTAGTGGAGTGGCTCAGCATAAACTCATCAGCTGCTTGTAAGGCAGCAAATTGTTGTTTCCGCAGCCCAGAATATTTATGGGCCTTTCACCATTTACAGTGATTTACTACTATGCTTGACCCTTCTTCTAATGCCCTACAGCTACAACAAAATCAGGAGTTTCTGTGTTGGGTGCTTGTTTTCTATTTACTATTTAATATTTCCTTCTGCATCTTCTCCTCTGCCCAGGCTCCTTGTCAGTACACTGTATTTAGGTATCTCTGCTTGTCCTGCACTGGTTGCAAAAGCTCAAAGAGATGTGTCTCAATCTTCCCAATGCTGAGGCTGTTTAGGGAAGTACACAGTCTGCTATCCTGTGGTCTGTGACATGTGTCTGCTTCATCCCTGTTTAAGCTTTGAAATGGGCTTGCATATGCATTGCAGGAACAGCACCTTATTCTAGCTGGTAACTGAAATACACTATTCACATAACTTTTCTTAGAGCTGCTTCCTCTTAATTTTAAAGTTAATTTTTGTTACTGACTTTTTCCTCCCATGAAAATGGTGAAGACAGGCTGGGATTGCAGATTATTCATATAGAAAAACAGATGATGAGGTTTGACTTTTCACAGGAAAGAGAGATCTGAAGAGTTACATTAATGTTTCTTTTACTGTTTTTCTGTTCTTAGTTTGTTAGTTGTGTTTCTTTTCTTAAACTCTGAAAATACTCCTGCATTCTTAGGCAGGAGGTAGGCAAGTCTGTTTCAGCAGTGAGCTGTGTTGAGTCACAGGAGCTTACCTTTTTTCCTGGTGGTTTTTCTCATTAAGATTAAAAAAAATATTAATCACTCAGGTATAGCAAAACTGGGAGAGAAACCTTTGTTAGATCACTGTGCTGTAATGCAATTAAAAGCAGGGGGAAAATTTAACACCAGGGATTCAAGCTAGTTTACTTTATTCTGTTTTTCTCCTGCCCATGTTATGGTTTTGTTTGTTTGGTTTTAAAGCTAAAAATCTTTAATAATTCACAAGAGATGAGCAGCTTTCTTCCTTTACTCAAAGCCCGACTTCCATCATGAGAGGTATTTTGCCTGCTGGACTTCATGGGTATGGGTTCTGGTCACAAGAATGCAAAGCAGTGATTTATTCCGGTTTTATTCCTTTTTGCCCTGGAGTTTAACCAGCACATTAGTCTAATACTTTCTTGCTTGCTAGTGGCATTTTCTGTTTCTTTTTTGTTTTGGGGTTTTTTGGTAGTGGAAGTCATTAGAGTTTCTCCCAAGAGAATCACTGCCAAAGTAAACAAACATCTTCATGAAAGGAAAATAATGTCTATGGAGTATTTAGAGCTCCATGTTTTACAGACAAGTATTTATGGCAACCAACTAGTGAATTAAAGTGAATGAAATCCTATTTCTAGTTTGCTGCTTCTGCTGTGCTAATTGAATGTGGCAATTTCTGCTAGCTTTTCAGCTATGCAGTGCAAGTTCTGGATGTTAGCTGTAATTTAGGATGAAGGAAAATACAAGATGAAACTCAGTTTAGAAAAAGGATATTTATTTTTTTTATTGTTGGGAATTGAATAGCGCATGTGAACCTCTGGGGAGTTACTATTGTCTCTAAAGTGTTCTGCATGTGGTTGGCAAGAACAACAAGGACAGAAGAAAGCTCAGCTAAAAAATTCATAAAGGCTGTCTGGTGGAATGCATTACAGTCAGCTGTATACCTCTGCACTCTTATCCCTCTGAACTGATAATTTTTAGCGGAGATGAAACATTCTGAGGAACAGGAGGCTGGCAGATTTGCAGCGTAGATTGTTTGAAGGTTTAAATACTGTGACTATCTCATCTTACTGTGAGTCTGTAGATATAACGCAAGCTGGAATTGCTGAAAGGTGATAGAAAGGGTCTGTGTGTATAGCCTACAAAACTCTGAGAATCTTATTTTTTGTGTGCTGCAGAATCCTGCACACTTTCCACCTCCCATCCTGGACAGCAGTAATTCACCAGTGGAGCAAAGACACTTCACATTTGTTGAGGATGAGACTGTATCTAGCCCTTCGTTCAGGCAGTGGCTTTCACAAAGGGGAGCAGCGCTAACTTGGAACTGCTGCCAACACCATCATATGTTTCATGACAAATGCGAAGTATTCAGAAAGTTGGCACTACAAAATAGAGATACTGTCAATCTCTGTTTGATTCTCAAAATGGCTTGCAGGATTTTAAGGCTTGTGTTGTTGCTGGTGTACTCACAGATCAGATAGCATTGTTAACTGTCCTTCTAATATGTCTGGTTAATTTGGTTGTATTACCAGGACATAAACCAAAATTATTCTGAGGATAGAGAATACTAAGGTTTTACTGCTGATTTTTTCATATGTTCAGTGTGCAGAAGAAGAGTTTCTGCAATAGTGTGTGCTGCTTATAGCCAGAACACAGTATTTTCTCATCTTCTTTTTTATGTACAGTACAAATGCAGCTGCCACTGTTTACTAAACATGAAGGTGTTGGTCACAGCTCTGGTGGTAATTTTGGGTTTTGTTTTAAAGAATGAATGAGATGTCTCTACTAGTTGCAGGAAAGTTTAGTGTATATTTACGTTCCTGAATATTGTGGTGTAGGAGGCTCTGGAAAATTTTAAAGAACAGTCACTGTGATCATTGCATAGGTCTCCAGAAACTCACAAGTCAGAAACTGACTTGTGCTAAGAATAATTGCTTCCAGTGTTGGAATAATCTGTTCCAAAGGCTTGTGTACTGTAGTCTGACCGTCTTTAGGAGACACAAGGAGACTGTGGAAATTTTTTGAGCAAGAAGGCTTTGAAGTAGAGTTCACTGAATCCTGCAGGTAGCCTGATGCAGCAGGAGGAAGCGGGAGGAAGCAAGCATGTGTCTATAGCTAGGTCTGCCCCTCTGTGGGAGTATACAGACCACATAACAAGTTAAACAGAAAGAGTATATGTTTGTACCTCAGCAGGCTGTTAAAGTAAGTGCTTTAAATTGCTACAAGAAGATTTATTAAAGTTTTCTTATTAAACCTCTGAAAGGTAATAGAGGAGCAGGTTCCCCTCCTGAGCCATAGCATCTGTGTTGTACTTAAAGCAAAGGAAACCTATCTGATTTATATGTGAAAATATATTCTCTTGTACTTGACCTTATTTCTTCCTTTAGTGTAAGATGAATGTTAACTAATTTTATACCACCCCCCACTGTTTCAATAAAATTATTTTCATCAGATACTATAAGAAATTGCTGCTTTAATTAGTAAGGAATTATCTCAGAAATTAGTAGTACAGACCCTTCAGATTCACCATAGAACTAAAATTAATCCAAGTTGTATGTACAGGATAGAATTGAAGAAATACAGATTTAAATTTAGAAATCCATTAACCATATCACTGTGACTAATTGTGACTATATATCCAGTAATCAAGTTGAGGTCAACAGCTCTAAGGCTGGCCACTGTGATATCAGAGCTCAGCTAGTCAGGAGCAGATAGATTGCTCGAGGGTAGGATACTCTCCATCCCGTTTCCTGAGGGCAATCAGCATCTTTCATTAAATACTCCAGCTTCCATGACAGTAACAATGAGGCTGTGCCTCTGGGAGGTAGAAGATGCAGGCCTGGGTGCAACATGGAGCTGAACTCAGCTATGCCATACAGCAAATGGATGCTCTCTCAACACTTGGCTGTTTTTTAGTCCTGTCCCAGCTACCTTCCCTACCCCTTAACTTACTAACTTACATTCTGAACAGTGCAGGGTGACTGGTGCAGAAGCTTTCATGTATTTTCCTGTTGGTCTCCATCTGCCTTCTAAATATGCCTCACTGTATTTAGGACTCAGAAACAAAAAGTCTTGAGTCATCTCTGATCTAATGATCATTTGTAAATCAATGTTAAACTTCACTACTTTTGACCATTCATGCTGTTACAATGATATGAAGACATTAAAAAGCAACATGTCAATTTCACCCTGTATATTTTGATTACTAAAACCACATAGTATTTGTGGTTCTTCCTTGGTGCTCATGAATAACATTTTTTAATAATTGTGAAGAAAACAAATCCAAGGAGAATCCCTGCCAAGAAACTGTGTAAAAGCTGAATGCATTAGAATATTCATGTTAAAATATTTCAGAAGTGAATTAGGTATACAGAAAAATAATTGAAATCTAGGAGATGCAGTGAAAATATTGTACTTCAATGAAATTAAATATATTAAGAAAGAAAACACACAGTTAAAGTCATCCAGACAACCTTAATTTTCTTCTATAATGAGAACCTGGGGGAAATGTGGAGTTAAATTTAGTTTATTTCTGCAGACTCTACATTTTTGAACCTGTTATGTGCTCTGAGCATTGGAGTCATGCTTTCTAGCATATAGCTACAAGGTGAAGGAACTACGGTAAGAACAGACCTATTATGTTCATCTTTTATACAGAGAATACAAAACCTACTGTAATTCTGCCATTTCCTCTCTCATTATGCTATTGAGAGCTCAGATCCATTTTTATGCAGTGGCACAAAACAGTCTGCTGCTTAAGTATAGCTTACAGAAGCTACTTTGCAGAATTGGTGATCACATATGCCACAAATCAATTGTACCCATGATATTAAAAGGCAAAATTACCTACATCTTTAAAAATTCTTAAACCTTGGTAAATATCCTTGTGTAATTGTGATATCATTTTGGGTCAATGTACTTTGACCAGAGGTCAGTTGAAATTAATCATCTGAGGAACCTTTGTTTTCATATTTGTAATCTTTTTTTGTGCATGCTTACATCGCATGTTGTAACTGAAGAGCAGAAAACCTCATGAAATTTCTACATTAGGAAATCAAAGGGCTTTTCTGGTTTTGTTCTCCCCCCCTTTTTTTTCCTCACAAATAACCTCTCTTTTCAACATAGAAAGGTCTTCTTTATATGAGGAAATTTACCAGAGACTATAGTAGTATAATTATGCCTTGTGGATGCTTTTTAATCTTGCATGAATGCCTGTAGAATTCAAGCGTCCACATGGGGAGTTATACCATCAGAACTATCGGGGTGTAATTATGCTGGTGAATTCTGTATGAAGACAAATGCTTTATGAAAGGGAATTTTATTTTGGCTCTTCACATTTAATCTTATTCATGTTCTGAACTAAAAGGAGTTGATCAAATCAATGAAAGTAATGAAAATTCAATGGTTATCAAGTAGACTGTCAAGTGCTGGGGAAATCGGAAAGTGATAAATATATAGGTTTCCTGATAACATTCATGTGCCTTTTTGTTCTTGTTCTCTTGCCAGTGTTTGAGTTTGTGAGGGGTTTAATGAAAGGTTAATAAACAAGGTATGTTGTTTGTTGAGCCACATAAACTAACACACCCAATAGCTAAGCACTAGTAGAATATTAGAGATTCTTAGCTCTCGTAAAAGGCAGCTGGGGTTTCAGGCAAATATGACACTAGAGAATTACTTGAATATTTTTTAGTCTCTGTAGGACCTCTGCAGCTAGCACTGAACTGATCAGCCATTGAATTTCTATGTGTAAATTTTCCTATATCCCAGTTAAAATGTGATTCCTTTGTCTGTGAGTCCTAGGACAGTAGTCAAAATGTTCTTTATAAAAGTAGCCCATTTACATGAAAATAACTTTCAATATGTCAGTAAGAGTGTAGTAACGCTTTAATAATTATTTACAAAATATGCTTAGAGTGAATTACAAACATGTCTCAATGTAATTGTTGCATAGGCTTGAAGACAAGAAGAGCCAAATCATTTTGGTGATGTAATCTGGTCCAACATTAGCCTTGACCACAGGGCATTGCTCTATAAATCTTGGTTGAAGACCATATTTCAAGATTAACTTCATTAGAAAGATGTCTTGTTCATATTTAAAGAGTTCAGAGAACAAAGAGTCCACCACATCTATACCAACTCTCGCTGTTCAGGTGAAGTGTTTTATTTGTGGTCTGAATTTAGCTTTGACTTAACTTGTTGAATCTTTACTGGATTAAAAAAGCCTTCAGCACTGGACATTATTCAGTGAAAATACTTAAAGGCTGGGATCAAGGCATCTTGGCCCTCTTTTGTTGTTAAGCAAATCTCATTGGGGAGCTTTAGTTTCTAACAGTAAGGCAAGATTTCTGTATCACCAGTTTTTCCTGTAGTTTCTTTCAAGTTTTCAAACATCCTTCTTAAGTAAGGACATCAGAGCTGTCAGCAATGGTATTACTAATGAGAGAATTACAGCATGAGCTGAACAGAGGCGTGCTCTCCCTGTTCTGTTTCTGAAGTGTGGAGGAAAAATTAAGGGCGAATGTAATGCTCCTACCAAAATTTTCATTTTTTGTATTTCTTATCATAAGCCTTTTTATCAGAAATCTTTTATATGAGCTTCCATTGGATATTATGTTTATGAGTGGGATACATCAAGGTGATAACCTTGCTGTGATAGCCAGAATATTTGGGTTTGCCCTGGGTAATGTTGCATACAATGGTAGTGCTTCTCTCCTGCTTCATATTCTTTTTACCTGATAAAATTTCTTTTGAAGTTGAAAATACAGTCTCCAATTTTGTAAATGTTTAATTTTCATTCCAACATGTATAAGCAATTTTTTTTTATCATTAATAATGTATATGTTTTTCATGTGGACATGAATTAAAGTGAATTAAAATGCAGTGCTTTACAAGATAGAATGGCTGTGACATTTTCTTTATTTCCTACTTTGTCAGTTTTTCAGCTGTAAAATTCCCTGATAGTGATCTTTTGTTTTCATCAAAGCATGGCACTATATGTTCACCCCATATATTCACAAGATAGTCAATATAGTCCAGAATTCTTCCCTATGAACTCACTCTTGAAACATTCCAAATGGAAGATTGAGTCTGGCTTTGGCTACCAGTAGGGCTCTGTAGGTTATCTACTTTGTAATTAATGTAGAATACAGCATAGCACTGACATTGTAATCACTGTCCTGCAATGGCTAGGTAAGTGTTTTACAGACATGTGGTATTGCAGTTGTACCCTGTCACTCTGAAGCTGTTTCAGGCCTGCTGTGCAAGTAAACAGAAACAAAATCCTTAAATTTCCTTTTACTTGGCAATAGTTCCCAGTCTTCAACTATCCTCTCCAGAACAGGCTGTCATGGTAAGGCTTTAGCTAGATAATCTAAGGAATTTTTTTTGACATCCTGAAAATAAGGGTATCAGTTTTATTGTGATTGTGTGGATGTGTGCAAGGGGCAGGAGCACTGTGGAAAGGCACAGGAAAGGGAGCAAGGAAGACCATCAACTTGAGGACCATTTGTGACATTACCCTGAGAAAGAGGTGCTTGAAATTGTGAGTAAAGTAACTGTCTCCTGCTGTTTGCTTCTGAAAACAGCATATAGCATGCATGGCTTGTAGGATTGCATTAAATAAGTGCCTATCAACAATTCAAGACATAACATACAAGACATCCAAAATCAGCTAATTGTTTCTATGTTTACTGTCAAAGTTTATAGCATTATCTTAGAAAGTCCTTGATGAAGGTAAATAGAGAGAGAGTGCATTGATGAAGCTGAACTAAAACTTCATGACAAGTCTGCTTCTTGATCTGCAGTCCTAACTGAAAATTATGTGTTTCTAGTAGCAGTGAGTATTTGTGTTTGTTTTGTTTTTTCTAGTGAGAACAAAACCTTCATAGTTATGAAACCATATACAAAAGCTGAGATTGGAAGAAAGCTATGGAGATCATGATCAGGGGCTCATCAAGCACAGTGATTTCCAGGGATTTTCACCACTTCTCTGGCCAATCTGTTCAAATTTTGGTTGCTCTCATGGTGAATAATCTTTTCTTATACCTGGATGGGTTTCCACTGAAGCAGCTTGTGCCTATTGCCTCTTGTCACTGGACATCTTTCTGAAGAGAATCTCCATCATCTCTATAACAACCATTTAAGTGTTGGAAGACAGTGTTCAATTGCTGCTGTCTCTTCGGCATGTTGAACAAGCCCAATTCTTTCAACCTTTCTTCGTGTCTCAAGTTCTCCAGTCCTCTAATCATCTTGTTGGCCTTCTGCTAGATCCTTTCCCGTTTTTAAATGTCTCCTTTGAGTTAGGAGGACAAAGACTGGACAGAGTATTTCAAATGTGGCCTAACAAGTGCTGAGGAGAGTATAATTACCATGTCCTTTGGTTTGCTGGCTGCAGAGTTACTGAGGCAGCCCACAGCACCGTTTGCCTTAAGCGCTGCAAGAGCACCAGGCTGGTTCACCTTCAGCTTGTGATCCACCAATATTCCCAGCCCTTTTCACCCCCAGTAATACTATTTCATTTTTGACTACATATAATGAAAGCAAAGACCAGAAGTTTGCAAAGCCTCTGCAAGAAAAGGGAGGTGTTCTCCTTATTTTACCCTAAAGCCCAATGACTTCAGCCTTCATCCACAGTACAGGAGGCCTGGGTTCAGTTCTTGCCTCCTTTTGAAGAGTTGGACCTGTGCTGCTCACAACCCTGAGCTGTGCCCTGGGGAGGAGGCTGTAACAAGCCACAACATATTCTGGGATTCCTTCAAACTCCCATGTTGCCACAGTGATATTTTTGTTTAATACACTTTTGATGTTTAATCTTAGACTAGGGACTGCAGGTGCCGTACCTCCGTGGGGATTATTTGTCATTTGTGCACTCTCTTTCCTTCTCGCTTTGGGTCAGAAATGCAGAAGTAAAGAGAAATTCTTCAAAACTGTGGAGAAGAAACAGTGTTTGCCGAGCTCCAGTGTGATTCTTATGACATACTAGGTCTTCGTGTTTTGTTTCTTTCCTTTGATGTGAATGTGAATGAACTTGCCTGGAGTTAAGTGATTAGTCATGACTTGAATGGCTCCATCTTGGTAGTGATGGTGAGTAAGTGGGGCTACCTGAGTTAAATTTTTTATTGCAATATGTTTTGCTTTGAAAATGGTAACACTTGGCCTTGTTTTCCTTTTTGTACCTCATATATCTATACAATATAGTAACTTGTGGTGGGATAAGAAATCTGTTTGTTTTGGTTTAGAGAAGCCAGGAAATATCTAAAAACATTTTTAAGCACTGCAGTTTTTTAACAACAGTAACTTGGGGGTTGTGTTTGATGTAGTAAAAAGTTAAGCAATATCCATTGCTACTCTGGTTTTACTTTTGTATCCAGTGAAGAATGAAAAACCCAACAAAACAAGTAAGAAAGCCACCACTACTAACACTGTCAGCTTACTTACAGAAGGAAATTGTTTCAGCTGATTTCTCCACATTATATTGCACATGCAGATATTGAAGTATGAAAAATAGTTATAATTTTTATTTAATTAGTATTTTAGAGGGAAGCAATATTTCCATAGTGCCTTTAAAAGATATATTTTTAAAAAATTAGTAATTTCAAAATTTTAATGAGCATAATGAATTTGAAATTTTTAGTATAGCGTGAAAATACAGCAAATTTCCATCCTTTTTACTAACAGCAAAGCAGAACGTGGGACTGGAGGGCATTTGTTACAGGCATGCAGGGGACAACTTATGTCACAAAGGGGAACACCGCTTTCTAGGGCTTGTCCACAATGTGTGAGGAAAAACTGCAGAATGAGGAGTTCTTCTGAATGTCATTAGGAAAAATAATACCTCAAATTTTATAAGGATCTAATCTCAGGGAAATCTCAAGGATATTTTAAGATGCAAATGTCTACATCGAGCACTTTCTGATGCACCAAGCAGTGTCAGCCACTGATCACAAAACACTCACGGGTACCGCAGTACCCTCTGCTTTATGGAAACAAACTCTGGCATCAGGCAGTATTATGTGAAACTTAAAATCGACTGGTTCATCAGAACAACTTCTTTCCCTAACTGAGTGCTAAAAGGGGAAGTTTTAATGGAAAATGGGACTTCTCAAGGAAATCCTGCTGGGTATTCTAAAGGCTACACTTTAATGAGCACAAAAGTAAGTTACCTTGGAGAGGAAAGATAGCCTAGAGAAGAAAGCACAAAGGTGATAATTAAGCAAGAAATCAATGTTAAGTATGGAAAAGGGGGGGCATAGCTAGGAATGAAAATTGAATCTACAAAATGTAAATTACTCTTAGAGAAGACAAAGGAAATAAGGAATTATTACTGGCCAGTAAAGCTTAAGACAATAAAAAGGCATTACGAGTGTATTAGGAACAAAAGAACAACTAAATCAAGTGTAGATTTCAGTCTTGCAGAAAAAAACAGAACTGATCCAACTGCTGAAAATTAAAGCTTGAAAAATTCAATCACTATAAAGATGCACTGAGGGTGATTACACATAGGAATAATTTCCCAGTGTAGGTAGGTGGTAAACTTGCCATTGCTAGGAATTTAATCCAATTGGATACACTTTAATCTGACTCTGGGAACAGACTGGTGAGCATCTCTGTGGATGGCTGTGGAGGTCAGTTCTTCTGTGCAATCTGTACACCTGTGAATTTATATTTGTTCTTTGTCACTCTCTTCTTTTATAAACTGTTGAGGAAAACAGAGCTCTCATTGCCCTCAACATGTTCCACAGGCTCAGCTCTGTGTTAAGCCAGTGACTTAAAAAACATCTCATGCTTCAGGGCTACAGCTGGCTGCTTGCAGGAGGCGAGAGGCTGATTCCCTAGGTTAATCCTGGACTTTTTAATTTCATTTTTCTCTGAAGCCGCAGGGAGAGAGGCATGGCTGGTTATAAAACCTTGGAGACATGGGGCCAGTTCTCTGCAGAGGAGTCTTCTCTGTTAGGTAGCTGATACCTTCTAGCCGGCTGGGGGATCAGACACTTTCCTCCCTAAAAATCAGGGCAGCAAGGACTTTGAGGTCTTTTGGCTTTCCTCTCCATTGTGACATCTAGGCATATCTGAGATCGTAATTATGATCATTTGGGCATATCTCGTATAATCAACTCATGGTCATTACTGGAGCCTGGGGCAGAGGCATCACAGTCTTTTGGCTTTCATATTAGCTTCATTTCTTCAAGAGTGATTTTTCTCTTTTTTTTTTTTTTGTTGTTGTTTGTTTGCTTGTTTGGGTTTTTTGTTTGTTTTGTTTTTTGTGGGTTTTTTGGGCTATTTTTGAATGAAGCATTGTGTAACAGGCAGGACAGCAGTTTGCCTGTTCTGGTTTAAATGCTACTAATTTATAAACATCCTGCCGGCTTTTTTGCTCCAGTGAGGGTTATAGGTGACAAATACGGTTTCTTTTTCCAAACAGGCTGATGCCAGTCATGATGCTTGGTGGAGTTGCAGAGCTGCTATACAGGCTGCTCAAGTGCTGCTTTGCTGGCTGCATGCAGCAGCTAACAAAGGGTTTGTTGTGCTTGCAGCAGCGTTGCCTGTAAGTCGGGCTTTGCACCTGCAGCTCTCCCTGCCTTTTGTTTAAAAACCCTGCCCCTCCCAAGCAAAAATGAGAAACCTTACTAAGACTGCAGTATTGGAGAGAGAGGATGCAATAGCTTTTATTATTGCTTTGGTTCTGTTGCATTGCAAATGGCAGTGAGCGGAAAGAGGGAAGTCAGGAGGTACTGAAAGCCAGGCAATATATTATCATTTCCTAAAGTGCAAACAGGTCTGCCAGGGTTCTGCCTGGTGGCTGTACTGGGTGGCTCAGGTCCACTCTCTGTTACTACTCTCTCTTACTACTCTCTGTTACATGTGTGTGAGTGCTCACATGCTTCACAGTGATCCTCCTTTCTGCAACAGGAAGCTGAAGCTGTCAACAGACACCTATTATCATCCCATGAGGTTGTGAAAAGAGACCTGCTTTTTCATCAGCATCAGTCTTCTTAAGCATGTGAAGAAAAGGCAGCCTCCATCTTAAGCGTGCCCTTATGTAGTCTTTTTGTGAGCCCAGTGGAACACCATGCTTTTCAATTGCAATTTCTTGTGTGCAAGTGGAACTGGCACTTGCTTATGTAAATAAACATATTGGCTTGTTGCGTAAGTCCCCTTACATATCATCTATCATATGGTTTATCATATGTCATTGGTTTGCATTGTATATAACATTGGGTTATGATACAAATATATGTTTAATCATGGGCTTATCCTGTACCCATTGTTTAACAGGTGACTGAATACCTATCTGTAGGTCTTTGTTTGTACACAGGAGCTGTAAGCAAAGGTGAGTCCAGCTGGAAAATTGGAGATGGATTGAGAGAGCTGAATGGAAAAACCCAACAGATGCAGATCATTCCTTGGATGGCAGAACTAATAAGGACTGGTTTGCTCTGGCTTTCTATCTTTTGCGGTGTGATACAGTCATGTTCATCACACTGAAGTGCCTTCTAACATGGTACCTTCCAATCCTTCTGTCTCCCTGTAGTCAGATGCCTCATTAACTCCTCTTTCACTGTGTTACACTTGTTTTTTTTCCAGGGCTTTTAGCTACCATTGCTGAACCTAATGACTGGGAATGCCCCAGCAGATGCCGCCCTGGAGATGCATGCATGCAAGGTGGCCAACACGGTCAGCCACTGCTACCAGCTGAACCAAACTGCCTGCCACTCTCCTCTGCTGGCAACAGAATTAATGACTTTGGGAGCTGCCTTCCATGATGTGCTGAATGTTGTACAGGTCTGTGGTAAGATCTTACTATGTAAAAGATGATTACGCTGTCCAGTTTGCTTGAAGCTGAGCAGACTTGACAGACAGACAGTGTGATGCACGCAAGCTTCATTTCCTCAGGAAACCAAGCTAAAAAAAAGAATCTGCCTAGGAAAATTTTCAGCCAACATTTGCAAAGCTTGCTGTTAATTATCAAATGAAGAGCAGAGTGTGCTAACACAGTGTTGATTCAAACCATCAGAATTGATTTCTCTATAACCAGACCTGCTGGAAAAAAAAAAATGCATAAAGTGTATTAGACTTGTGTGCTACACTGCACTCCTTTTTTAGCTTCTGCATCTGCCCTTGTCATAAATCACCTTCCTTTACCCAAATTCTATAGGATACACAGAATCTAGAAGGGACATCTTATTCCTAAAGTGTCAGAAAGCTTCTGTCTGCAAGGTTTTATTGTTCAGAGCGAGTTAATCAAACTGGATCAGCCTGAATTAGGCCCATGTTGCTGGTGGTCATGGGGCTCAGCATCTCTGGAGGACTGGTGCTGTGCAAGGTCTCCTGCCAACCCTTCCTTTTGCCCTTCGTTGCTCACAGAGCTTCTGCCCTGTGATAGACTCATCTACACACTCTTTGCAGAGCAGCTTTGTATTCAGTGATGCAAAAAGATGAAGAAGCAAAATGTGCATTTCTTACGACACTATTTCTATTGCTGCACAGTCAGTATTTTAAAGGCTCGAAAGTTTCTGGAAATGGATTTGTGATTTATTTGGAGAACCAAACCTGGCGTTTATTCACTTGCCATCTACCTTCTGGAGGCCAGTGGGGAGCTACAGCTTTTACAAATCATCCCTTGCATTTTGGGTTAATCCAGACCTTCCTGCACTTTACTCAGTTGCTGTAAATGCAGTTTGTAATTTGTACAGAATGTCGTTCATCTGCCCTGTGACTAGGAAATGTTAAAAGAAAGCTTTTACTCATAGTTGATGCATTCAGTGATGCAGACTGGGGTTTTTAAAAGAACCCAGAAGAATTAGGCATTCAAATTTCATTAAAATGCTGTGGAAGTGAAGCATATAAACTCTATTAAAAAGCTTTGCTATTATCTATCACACTTGTTTTTCTCCAGTTTAATTTGTTCATAAGCTTGCTTAGGGGAGGAAGTGGACAGGGCTGGTATTGCATACCTTGCCTTCTCATTAGTGCTGAGGCATAGCCCTGCCTTGGAGCTTGAGCGCTCTGCAGCTCTCTCACCTCTTCCATTTGTAACTGCAGCTTCATATACCCATTTAACTAACGATTTTATAATTCAAACCTTATTTTAATAACCATAGAAATGAATGTATTCGATCAATAAAAGTGTGACACAAATAGGATGGTGAATATAATGCTGAAAATATATTATACATGTATATATATATGACATCCTGGGAATGATTTGTACCTTTTCATGCTCAGAAATTTTCTGTCAGACAAAGCTGAATAAATGTCAGTTGAGGAAATAAAATTGTACTGCAGAATGTAAAAGAATTGGATATATTGCTTTTAAATACAATGCAATGTGACTAAAAGTTACATGTAGTATATGGTCATATTTCTTAACAGAACACAAAGGCTTCCTCTAGATACAGGACTCAGTAAAGTACAATATGATGAATATAATGAAGAACAAGGCGAGAGATCAATTGGATACACAGTAAGATGAAGAAGAGTATATAAGGAGTGAAGTTTGTTCTGAAGTCAGAAGGGATTGCTGCAGCAGTACAGAGTATGCTTGGTGAAGGAAGGAGTTAATCATTGTGCAAGCAATGTTCGGTCTTTATTTATTATTGTAAGAGAGAATTAATGGCTTTCCTGCCTGTTGCTGAAAATAGAAGCCAAATTTAAGTTGTTTCTTGAAGGCAGATATAATTAGATCATGAAACTTCTGGCTTTTGGGTCTAAGTAATAAGATAAGAATGGCCACACTAAATCAGAACAGGGTACAGTTTCTTAACTGTCTTTTAAAGGTGAGAATAGGGCAAGGGCAGAGTGATTCTTTCCCCAGCTGTGCACAATGCACATAACACTTAAACTGTAGATTTAAGTGCATTATATATTTATTAGCCCTTGCTGAATCCTTTCTGTATAGATTTTTCTGATTATTAGTAATGTTTTTGTTAGCCACAACATTCTTGTACCAATAAACTATACAGTATAGCTAGGAATTGTATGGAAAAAATATTTATGTTTGATTTAAACTGTGATATTTGGTGCCTACTAAGTCTAATGAGAAATCATAGAATCATAGAATCATAGAATAGTTAGGGTTGGAAAGGACCTGAAGATCATCTAGTTCCAACGCCCCTGCCATAAGCAGGGACACCTCACACTAAACCATGCCACACAAGGCTTCATCCAACCTGGCCTTGAACGCTGCCAGGGATGGAGCACTCACAACCTCCCTGGCCAACCCATTCCAGAGCCTCACCACCCTCACAGGAAAGAATTTCTTCCTTATATCCAATCTAAACTTCCCCTCTTTTAAGTTTGAACCCATTACCCCTTGTCCTGTCACTACAGTCCCTAATGAAGAGTCCCTCCCCAGCATCCCTATAGGACCCCCTTCAGATCCTGGAAGGTTGCTAGGAGGTCTCCATGCAGCCTTCTCTNAAGTTTGAACACCCCTTGTCCTGTCACTACAGTCCCTAATGAAGAGTCCCTCCCCAGCATCCCTATAGGACCCCCTTCAGATCCTGGAAGGTTGCTAGGAGGTCTCCATGCAGCCTTCTCTTCTCCAGGCTGAATAGTCCCAACTTTCTCAGCCTGTTTTCGTATGGGAGATGCTCCAGTCCCCTGATCATCCTCGTGGCCCTCCTCTGGACTTGTTCCAACAGCTCCATGTCCTTTTTATGTTGAGGACACCAGAACTACACACAGTACTCCAGGTGAGGTCTCCTGAGAGCAGAGTAGAGGGGCACGATCACCTCCTTCAACCTGCTGGTCATGCTGCTTTTGATGTAGCCCAGGATACGGTTGCTTTCTGGGCTGTAAGCACACACTGCAGCCGGCTCATGTTCATGTTCTCATCGACCACCACCCCCAAATCCTTCTCCTTGG
>NDXB01017151.1:3207-18001 GCA_002631895.1 Agapornis roseicollis
GAAGGAAGGAAGGAAGGAAGGAAGGAGGGAGGGAGGGAGGGAGGGGGGGAACTGAATGTTATAGCTAGGCAATCTGAACATAGGAGTTAATCTAAGAGATCGTTAATATATGAAACGAGGTATAGTTTGGTTAACTAATGTGTTTTAAGTCAAGAATCAAAAAAAGACACTCAGATGTTGATCTGTTAGCTGTATTCCTTTATTAGTTCCTAAGTGGTGCATCGCTGCCATACTGGGGATGAAAATCTGAACAGAGCAGAATCCTTCACTATTTGCAACGTATTTAAGTGGAAGGAATGAATATATCTGTCCCAGTATTTAACATATACTGCTTCACTAAGTGAATATATTATAGGGGAATACAGCTACATCCTTCAGGAAACAATTCAGGAAGGTAGAAAACACAAACTATTTTAAATACTAAGAAAGCAATAATGTGGCTGGATGTTACTAGTTAGCAACTGTTACTTCAGCATGAGAGTATGTAGCTTTTACACTAGGAAGAAAGAGCATGTGGTCTGTAGAGAGGAAGGGAAGAGTGATTCTGTAATATGTCAGAGGGTAATTGATTCTGAGTGATTTGAAGGGAGTAATCCAGATATAGATGGGTGTTCTGTAAATTAGTGCTATTGTTAAGTAAGGTGAAAAACTTACAGCTAACTACACTCATGGTGAAGGTATGTGATAAACACTGGGGTGTAGATAAGTCTATACCACTTACCAGATGGCTGAGTTGATAACTGAAAGGGGTTTCCTCTCCCTTCCTTCCACTGCTTGTTTCTGAAATTTCTTTTCATGTGTTGTGCTGCTTTTATGCTTACAGAAATGCACTCTTCCTTGTAGCTTGCCCTTATCAAACCAGCTTTTTTATGAGAGTCAATTTAATGGCAGGCAGACATAATTTCAATCCCTTAAGGTCATCCTGCTCACTTTGAAGGTTAAGACATACACTGGAGTTAGGCTGGCTTTTTGAGGTAGCTCCATTATTTCTTTTAAAGAAAGACTTGCAATGGGCAAAATGTTTCTATGAAATATCAAATGTTATTTCAAACTAATAGCCCTCAAGGGATTTTATGAAGCATAATCTATCCCTGCTTACAGACTAGGAAAAAGTTATTTCTCATGTTTAAAACACCTGGTATGTTAAACATGTTTATACCAATAAACCGGCAATTAACAGTTTCACGGAATATACTTGGCTTTCCTGAAATCACAAAACCATAAACTGATGGGCAACCCGAGATTAAAGCTCTCAGCAAAAATAGAATTCCCAGAGATCTCTGAAGCAAAACTCTGACTGGCAGGGGGGGGACTGCCCTGGAGTGAGCAGTGCCACCACTTGTCACATCCTCAGGGAAGCGGCTTCCTGTGTTGTGGTCTTTGCCAAGAATATGAACATAACCATTTCCTGGGTTTTGTTTGTTTTTACTATTATACCTCCCTCACATTTGGGCTTATTCCTTTCCATGTATGTTCTTACACCTGCCTTCAGGGCTCAAAAGGGGAACAGAAATTCTAGGCCAAGTATATCCAAGGGTTTTAAGCAATCTCCAGTATTTCATAATGACTTACAAAGACTTACATCCCACAGTTGAGAAAGACCTAATCCAATCATATCTATAGTCCCTATAAGGTATCACAATCTGCTGTGATAGGACATGGTTAGAAAAGTGATCTGTCAGGATTTCATATTTTTTACTGGTCAGGAAGACTTGATGTAATCCATATTAGAATTTCCAGTAAATGTATAAAATATATTGATGGAGAAAAAAAGATATCATTGTATTTAAATTAGATCAGGTGGTTTCTCCTATCTCAGTTTATATTTCTAACCAGTATTCTCCTGAAACCCAAAGATGAGTACATTACATTCATCCAGACTGGAAATCACAAATTTAGGGATCTTTTCTAAAATCTTTATAAGGGAAAAATCTATTAGCTTTGAAAAATAGCAGTTCTTCTCTTAAGGGCATGGCTATTTCAGAAAGAAGCACATCTCTACAAGTTCCTCCATCTTCCTTTCATGGAAGCGTTTAGGGTAATTGTTCAGGAATTGAGCTATACCTGCTGTATTGAATGTTTTCCTCAGTGAATTTGAGGTAAGTGTAACATCACAATGATCTAAAACCTGTGGAAGGCAAAATAATTAGTGATAAATACAACTGTGGCCAGGACAGTCACAAAAAGAGGTCTTTTACCCTGAGCTGCTCCTTATATGCAAGCTTAAGAGTATCAGATAAGAGCAACGGGATAAAGCTAACTGGGAGATTGGCACTGCTTGGGGGCTTGTGAAGGTCTGGTTGCATTCATCTGAGAAGAACATTGGCAAACTGGATACAGAAATAGGTCCAGAAAATGCTTAGAGGAAACGTTGTACAGTGAAAAACTTACAGAGCTATTTGTATTACCAAAATTAATAGTGAAAAATGTCTTGGCTTTAATGCCTACAGGGGAGAAAATACAGAATATTATAGGCCCCTTAAGTTTTCCAGAGAAAGACCTAATAAAAAGATACGGCTATGCTGAAACCAATTGAATTCACATTACTCTGATTTTGACAGTGAGGATGGCTAAGGACAGACTTTTTTGACTCCAAATTCTTGCTTCTCAATAGTTTAGCAGAGGGATTTGACCCAGACTGCCTGCAAACCCAGATTTTGGGCAGAACTGATCCAGAGCCCATGGGAATGGTGAGTAGTCAAAACCTTGGAGCTGAGGAGAGCTGACTCCCTCCAGCCCTATAAAGACCATAGCTAATCTATGAATTGAAATTTGAAAGCTGCATGAGGGATAAAAATGTTTCTTATTTAAACAACTCTGTGCAAAATTGTGTCAGAATTGGCAAAATAATTCAATATTCTCCATCTGGGTTCAACTTACTGCATCGTGGCTCACAAACCTTAGTTTACTTCAATCTAAGCTTTTGTTCTTGAAGAAAATTGAAACTGAATGTTGTAGACAGCATTATAATCTATTGTTTTTTCATCATCATCATTATTATTGTGGTTGTTATTGTTATTATTATGATATTTGAATGTTTTTATTATCCTTTGTTAAATGTTCACAATCTGTTCGGCATTGTAGAAGATGCAGTAGACAACACCTGCCCCTGAGTGCCTATAATTTCAGCCTCTGATCTGGCAATTTAAAATGCATGGCTGGAATCCACATTAAAGTTAATGGTGCTCCACTTGAGCACAGCGGTCTGCCTGAGCATTATAAATTGCAGGATTGGGGCCGTAAGTATTTGCATGTGGGTATAAGATTCCCCTTAGTCTCTTAAAGTCAAAGCTTACGGCTAGAGCAGACAGTGAAATTTCCATCCCTTGGAAGGGTACACGAACTGATCTGAAATCAGGTGTGCAGCTTTGTGGGTTTGATGATATTTTCTTACTTTGGGTGGAAATCATTGTCTGACCCAAATTTCATATGAACCAGAGGCTCCTTCAGCCAAACTGCCTACCTTTGAAACGGCTGTTGGTGTCAGCTTCACTCTGGAGCCCTGGGAATCACAGGTGCTTCTGGGGCAGAGCCAGGAGGTGCTCCTGAGAAGTACCCATCACCCTCAGCATCCCTCATCAGGCATGGACAGGTCAACAGCACCTGCTGTAAGGCTGAAAGCCTGGCTCTTGGGCCAGCTCTGCAACTCATATGGACACCTGCACTGCTTCAGGTGTCCTCACAAGAGCTGATGAAACACTGAATTTAACTCTAGGGTCAGCAAAAAGGCCATCCCAGTATGTTTTGAAGATAACCCATCTAAATTTGGCAAGCTGGTGTTTCTGAAGAAAACTGTGTTCATCAGAAAAATGTTTTTCTCTGATCTTCAGTTGCTTTAATTACTCAAATCTGCCTAAGTTCTATTTATTTGTGTGTTTAAAATTGAAGAATGCAGGAATAAAATGCAGTGGAAATTGATTCCCTGTTGCACTTTTCTTTCACCAAAGAAGAAACAGATGCAGCTGGGGATGAGGAAGGCTGTGGAAGCAATTTGCAGGCAAGGTGTGGGGTTATGGCACATTCCCGTGCAGCACTGTGAATCTGAACAGAACTTACAGCATCCACCACCAAGCAACTTTTCTATATTTAAAGGAGCCCTGCAAAACCTACTGAGTATAGAGTGTTGGACAGAAACAGCAAGTTTCATCAATGTATTATCTTCCTCCTCTTTACACTGTTTTTTCAGGATAATACAGCAGCCAAACACTAGCTACTATTAGCAAAATAGCAGCAACCTGATTGGAAGCAGTTTTACTGCTGGCTGCATTGCAGTGTACACAACTGATTTCATTGCTGAAATGCTCTCTCAGAAGAGAGCAATAGTAACATGGCTGTGTTGTCCTTCACCTCTGGCAGGTACAGCTAGTTTCCTGATTCAGTCAGCATGATGCAGGAATAATATTTCTGTCTCTGAAATGGCAAATGGTTTTGGTTTAATTTTTGGTTTTCTTTGTGTCTGTTTTTCTTTTTCGCTTTCTCATTTCAGGTTGAATTTTCAAGCCAGAAGCTTACTGGAACTGAGCTGCTTCTCATTAATTAGATTGTCAATTGTCCCATCTCCTCTTACCTCTGATGTAAGCCTGCCTCCCTTCTCTCTGTTTAAAGTTCCAATTTGCTTTTCTTGCATGATACCCCCTTGGACTGGAAAATATCCTCCAAATCTGCCAGGCCTCTTGTGTTAGAATTTAAGATCACAAAAGTTACAGCTGGAGAAGAACACTCTGTTCTCTTAAACATAAGCTGAATCAAGCATGGGGTCAGGTGCTGCCCTCAATTACACTGGTACATATCTGGAGGAATTGTGTTTTCTTCAGTGATCTTAATCCTGTTAACTGAAAGTCAAGAGTGCTGCTTGCACATTTCCCTTTGTACCCTTTCCCCTTCTCCACTTCAGTTTATAAATGATTCCTATCATAAAGAGTTTGGTGATATTCTCTATAGTGGAATGTTTATAAATATTAATGGTATCATACCCTGCATGATGTGAGGCACAAGCCAGGTAGTCTGTTTAGAAAGAACTTGTTTATCCTCTGTGGGAGCCATAAGCATGGCCAATCCAAGATGGCTTGAATTTATGAAGTGCTGAGATTTCAGGGGAAGGAGGGACCAGGTATACAGTTCTTCCTGCAAGCCTGAAACTGTCCCGGTACAACACAGTGTTTAACATCCAAGGTTAAGCTCACACCCTCTTCAAGGAAGTATCTTCTTCAGAATTTTTAAAGGTGGGGGAAGACATGCCTTAACCCTTGCTTCACTTTGCCCCTTCCCTCTTTGGGTCCTTCCTCCTCTTCTGTTTTCCCCTCATGGTCTCTGCCTCTCCTCCTCCTATCACTTCACTTCCTGATGGGCTAATTTATCCAGGAGCTTTCTTCACTTTGCCGTCTTTCATTTCTCTTCCCATGGAGAAGACCCATGTCCAGTACATACTTTCAGGTTTTGATGAGGAGAAATTTAGCTTAGATGATCTCATAATTACTTGAATTTTTAAGAAGCACAGCTTGGAAAAATTGCTCTAATTTTGTAATTTTTATGGAATCATGCTAACACAAAATTTAAGTAATTGGAATATGCTTTTAAACCAAAAGCCTACTACTCTGGACAATTCTTCAACACTTTCTGTTTGAAGTTAAGTAATTATCATTATCTTTACACTCCCCCCAGTTCTGCCACAGAGTGTTTTTTGAGCAAAATTTGTGTGTAAAGTTTGAACTTGAAATAAACTGAAAGCTTCTGCCTGGGTGCTCTGTGCCTATGCTGGGCTACCAGTGGGGTTCTCACAAGCTGAATTGCTTCTCCGTTGGAGCTGTCTCCAGTGCAGCCATGACCTGCAACAAAAACCCAGCTGTGTGTCCGTGCCATAAAAAGCACTGAATGTGCATCTATAATTAATGCCTGTAATCTTCAGCAGAGTGGGTCCAAGATGAAAAGAATAGGAAGTTATCACCTATCCTTTATAAAATGTCCTCAAGCAGATGCTGGAACCTCATTTCATGGCTCTGGTGATAGTCTGTTCCCCATGAATGCATAACAGTAAAGATTCCTAGGAAAAAAAGAGGCTTATAAAAGGTGGAAGCAAGGACAGGCAGTCTGGAATGAATACAGGGAGGTTGTCAGGGAAGCTAGGGACCAGGCGAGGAAACATAAGGCCCAGTTAGAATTAAATTTGGTTAGGGACATTACGGAAAACAAGAAGGGATCCTACAGGTACATTACGAATAAAAGAGACTAGAGACAATGTAGGCCCTCCCAAGAAGCTATCAGGAGAACTGGCTACAAAGGATTTGGAGAAGGCTGAGGTTCTTAATGACTTCTTTGCCTCGGTCTTCAATAGCAAATGCTCTGACCACACCACCCAAGTCTTGGAAGGCAGACGCAGGGACTGTGAGAATGAAGACCTTGGGCCCACTGTAAGATAGGATCTGGTTCAAGACCATCTTAAGAACCTGAATGTGCAAAAGTCCATGGGACCTGATGAAATCCATCCATGGGTCCTGAAGGAGCTGGCGAGTGAAGTTGCTAAGCCACTGGCCATCATATTTGAAAATCATGGCAGTCAGGTGAAGTTCCCAAAGACTGGAAAAGGCAAAATATAACCCCCATTTTCAAGAAGGGGAAAATGGATGACCTGGGGTCTATAGGGATGCTGGGGAGGGACTGTTCATTAGGGACTGTAGTGACAGCACAAGGGGTAACGGGTTCAAACTTAAACAGAGGAAGGTTTAGATTGGATATAAGAAGGAAATTCTTTCCTGTGAGGGTGATGAGGTACTGGAATGGGTTGCCCAGGGAGGTTGTGAGTGCTCCATCCCTGGCAGTATTCAAGGTCAGGTTGGACAAATCCTTGTTTGGCATGGTTTAGTGTGAGGTGTCCCTGCTTCTGGCAGGGGACTTGGAACTAGATGATCTTAAGGTCCTTTCCAACCCTAACTATTCTATGATTCTAGACTTGTGTCTAAGGCTTTCTTTTTTTTTTTTTTTTCCTTTTAAAAGCAAACCTTTGTCCTCAATCCATACTTTTTTCTTTTTTTTTTCTTTATCAATGTTTTGTCATTTCCCTCATGATTATTACACATAAACAATTTCTGCCTGGCTAAGTACCAAAATTATGCATAAGAACAGCAGACAAAGGTCTCAGAGGGCCAAGGTCTCCCACGCCCAGCTCAGTAAACATCTCACCTAAGGCAGCTAAAGAGCAGAACTTCTCTGTCTCAGGATTTCACACAGGTTTACTTGTATTTTCCCTGAAGTTAGCACTGACATGCTTTAACAGCCCTATTTATCTGCAGATTTACACATTTAAACCAGGGGAACCAGAAGCATTCCAGAAGCAAGCAATCTTAAAATTTCCTTTCACTTCCTGACTTTTTACTTGGTGACAATGATGCTGAAGGGGAGCGGGCTTCGTCCCACTGGAAGAGGAGTGGGACATTGCTTGGCTCCTCTGGCCTTTCTGAAAAAGCTGAAGAAGACCCACATTGGCTTTGCTGGCAGTCATACAGGACGGACATTTGTTTCCTAGGAGCTTGATATAGGCCATTTTGCTTTACAGCTATCAAATGCCAGTGATTGCTTGAAGGAGCTCTGTTGTTTCTTGCAGCAAACGAACACAGCCATACACAAGTTCACAGCTACATTGCTAGTACACCAGAAGCAGAAGCAATCCCAGTATAAAAGCTGTTGAGTTACACTCAGAAAAACATCCTGCCCTAGAACTTAGGGAGAACTACAGTGTATTTGTAGTATAAGATTTGTATTCAGGGAAGGGCTTTGCAGAAACAAATGCAACTGCTAGTTGTGCAGTGTTTGCCTGGTGCATCAGGATTCTAGGCACAGCCGTGAGACTGACGGGGCTCTTCACAGTGGCCAGGCGGTAGACACAGCAAAAATCTGCGTAACACCTCACGAGAGAGAATAAATTCGATTTAAAAGTCCTGTTATTTTTTAAAGGCAAAAAATATTCTGGAAATATCTTAAAACTAGTACCTTAAATTTGTCAGAGTTCTCACTAAATTCAGTGACACAATTCATGAAAATGATGGACGCTAAATAAATACACACAGTATTTTAGTAATTAAAGAAAATATCTCTATCCATTTTGAAAAGTACTCTGAAGATACTGATATATTTAGTACAGCACAACCACAGTTCTCTCATAACTTCCTTCATCTCTCTTGCATAAAACACAGCTGCTTTGTTGACACTGTGCATATTTATATATAACAAGTTGCATTTTAAATATAAACTGATGTGATGGTGTTGTTTTTTTTTTCCTTCTTGTTTGCTTTGAACTAACAGAACATATGCTAGCTTGACATTAGAAATCAGAGGGTCTTTTAGAGAAAATCATTCTGTAAGTAAATGACTTATCACTAAGTGAGGAACAAGGTCACCTACAGGTTTGGTCTCATTCAGACCATGGATTAGCTGCTCAATAATTCTGTCATCACTGAACCCGTTTGTGCATCAGTTTATTTTTACATTTATTTATCTGAAAGATAGGAATAAAAGAGTTGTTTACCAAATCGTGGCTTTTTGTTTCCCCAGAAGCTAAAGAATCATTTGCAGTGTCATCCCTGGACAGAAAATAACCAACAAAAAAGCGTATCTTCATGCTCGGGCAATTACGACAGCTATGCGAGGAAACAAATCAGGTGGAATATTTTAGACTTACCAGCTTTGGGAGAATTTGTGAAAAGCAATGCCAATTTACTGTAATTCCCAACTGTTTTACTTAAAAGAACAGAATGTTTTAAAATAAATGTTATAAAATAGCTGCACTGATGTGTTTCTGCTTAAAACCTAGTCAAAACCCAACAAACCACCAGAACAAAAATGACTGCAGTGTCATGGGCCAGTTTTCCTTCATATGAATCCAGTAGAGGGTGGTCCAAACAACGCAATTTAAAAGGATAGAGAAACGAAGTGTGTGCCAATTTAATACTCAGTACTCTGCAGATTTACTAGATGGGATCTGCCTTAATGTATTTCAGAGGCTTTTGTATCCCTTCTTGAATATTTTTCACTCCCATCATCTGACCTTCTGCATTGCTCCTTTACAACAGCTGTGGTATATGTGATTGCTGCCTCTGAAAGTCCTTTGGAAGTATTTGTGAGAGAGTACACAGTATTTGGCTCTCCAAGACTGCAGCTAAATCCCAGGGTTGCTTGCCAGGTCAAGAATTGCACCTGAGAAATCTTTAAGGGCTCAGTATCTCTGGGCTGATTGTCTGCAGCAGGACTGAAATGCCAGGGAAGACTTCAGATTTCTATAGACAGCAGAGATAGGGTAGTCCTTATAAAAGTTATCTAACAGTGATTGACAGGGCTTCACTTCAGGGAAGCCAGTGGTGATTTTGCTTTTGATCACCAACAGCAGACATTTCATACTCACTCAGGGGAGTCAAAAAGATCAGAAAACAGGATTGCAGGAGGAACTTCTGACAGAACTAGCAAATGAGATGTAACTCTGCAGATGCTGGGAGGGAAGTGAGACCCTCAGGACCACTTGCATGGGAAATTTAAAGGAAGGGAAGATCCTATTTTCTTTTGGGTAGAGTGTTAGAGGGACTTTGTTTTAGCAAAGGGAGTCACCTCACACTAATGTTCTATTGCTGATGCAGAGCAGGAAGCTAGAAGGAGTAATGATGGCAGCAGAGTATTCAGAGGGGACCCAGTCTGAACAGTAGCATCAAGCCCCTGCATGGTGCTTTGCAATGGACTGTCACAGCACTAGATTTGTCTTGCCCCTGAATTTGTGACTTGAAGGAAAGACTTTATACCTATTACCATAATATGTAAATATGAAATAACTCTGTGGGTTTGAATGGGTATATTCCTTACCCTCCTAGCACAGAAAATGAATTTGATCCAGACAAACTGGTGAAAAACACAAAGCTTGGTGATGGATTGTAAAAATCCACCAGTCCACATGGGATGTGACCTTCTCATCAGTTATAATATGCTCTGTCTGATTAACTCTAATGTGATTGCGTACTTTAAATATCTTCTGTGTGAAACAGAATTTGGGTGGTAAAAAATGAGAGTAAAGAAGGAGATTTTTTTCTGTGCAGCAGCCCCATCTGTTCTGGATGTTCTGTGTTTTATTTCTAATTGCATAAGGACAAGCCCACCTGGGAAGTGACATTTGTAGACTTAGCCTACCCTGGGATGTCAAATTTTTTAAAATGCAGAATAAAAAATATATAACACTAACGAGAAAGATGTAATGGACCCCAAAGAGATTTTTCTATTTTAATCTATGTGAAATAGTTCATCTTTTCCCTAGACAATCTACATTTTTTTACTGTTCTCAGACAAGCAAGGAATCATGCCTGTAGTTTTGTCGTCTTATTATCATCGGGCTGAAACAATCTGCACAACTTTCAACAAGTGAAATAGATATTATTCACCCCTACATCACCCTGCTGTATTATGCAAGGTAACTCGGCTGATGTCAAAATTGAGACACGTTATATGACTGACAGAACTCAAGACTTTGTATATTTATTACAAAAGCAGCTTAGTAAGCACCATCTGGCCTATGGTGTGGGAGCACAATGAATAAACGTTTTGAGACTATGAGAAAACACATCTGAACACTGGTTCCCAGCTAGGAAGTGGGTAGTGGGGAAATGCTGAAACAGCCCAACCTGGTGTTGAATCTGAAGGAGTCCATCACTAGCCAGGCCCTCCTATACCCCCAGCCTTTGTTTTACCTTTCCAGTGTCTTGTCAGAATCACCTGAATCCTTCAGGACAATGGGGAACATCCTAAACTTTTAAAATTCTGGAAAACTACAGAATTTTCTCATGCATCATCTCATGCAGCTGCAGGTGCTTTTATCAGCATCTACATTTCCAGGCTACAAGCAGGAAGAATTAGAAACAAAAACAAGCCTGCTTGCTTGAGTCACATTTGCACAGATCCTCACACAGTCTTCCATTCCTTCTTCCATCCCTATGCGCATGGGTAGCCTCAATGGCATAAATGTAATGACGTACATAAGGCTGGGAGGTATGTGCATATATAGGAAAATATAACGGGGAGTTTTCCCAGCAAGAATCTTCCAAAATTTAAAAAAAATCACAACACCATCAGCTCAATCCGTTTGGATCTGTCTGTGAGTATATATATTTGCAGACAGCTCAGGTAATTACAGTAATTATGTTGCAGCCCTAAAAACTTGGTGCTAGCTGTGTTGCTCTGTCATTAATTGCTAACTTCCTGACAGGCTTCTCCTTCCCATGCAAATTTTGAACTTCATATCTACATTACCCACTTAAGGCAAGGTGCCTTGAAAAATTAATGAAAAACTTAGCCCTATATTGTTAACTTCATATCATTAGTTCTTCTCGATAAAGGTTGGTGAAGCATAACTCTACATGTCATCTTAGAAATCCAGGACAAGCTGCAAAGACTGGCATTTGATATATAAAACCTTCTTACACTGATGGCACATAGACTTGCAAACACTGAAAACTATTTGGGCCCAACACAATCACAGGATTGTAATTACATGTAATAGCTCTTCCCAGGAGAAGGAGGGAAAAGGTCTCATCTCATTTTAGACTTTATCTTGACCTGAACTTTCCTAAGGGTCTTCCTAGCATCTGTAAGGACAGTGCAGCTCTCTTTTCTGAAAACAAATTTACATTTTTGACATCTGTCATCCTCTGTATAAAAATGCACATTATATTACGGGCCACGTTCTATTTTCATGCAGTAATGTCAATCCAGGATAACCCAGCACAGTGATGTAATTAAATAGGGAATGCTGGCTTAGCTGAAGTTATTGCACTTAGATATGTGCAACAGAAAACAGAAAATGCCCTGCAACATACACATTATGTGTGTGCCTTTGAGTCTCTGTGTCTTTTTCCTAAGAGAAAGAGACTAGAGTTATCCCACTGGCCTTCCTGTGGTGTAACTAGGATCTGACTGAGGAGTAGTCATACTGGGAGCATTGCTGTTCTACATCCCTACCCATCACCACAAATATCAGGAGACCTTCTGCTTCAGTAGCTGCAGGCTGAGTAGTGAGCATGAAAAGGGAGACTGCCTGAAGATCCACACTTCGGGTGGATCCCTTTGGACAATAGTCCATACTGAGATACATACCTGCTTCAGCAAAGGTAACTTCAGAAGTTTTCTGCAAACAAAGGATAGATTATTTTCATGAAATTTCTCCCCAGCCTAAGGGATCAAAAAAAATAAAAATTGCTAGTTTACCTGCTTAAGGCTTCTTTGGTACCTAGGAAACAATTGCTGCCTTATCTATGTCATATTATGTTATACTTGGGAGGGGTGGCTCACTCTTTGATGAATTGTTAGCTAAAACATTGAGTCAAAGGTGCTTGATCTGTGGTCAAAGCAACTGTTTGCATATAGCAATACCAAGTGGTAACGAATTCTGTGGGTCAGAGGTGAAACTACTGACCCATCTCAGGGCATGCAAGGCTTGCACCACTGAATGCAAATGAAGAGTGTATGCGAAAACATGTTAAGTGAAGAACCAGCCTCCTGCCTTTGTATTAAAGAGGTAGTAAACCTAAGCACACTGGTTTCCTGCTCTCAGCCCTCCAAGGAAAGCCTCCTTTGGGGCACATACAGGCTTCAGAGAAGCATGTCAACTGCTCACCTGCATGACCTTCTGCATGCTAAGGAAAATCCACTTCATAATTTCCCCTCTTTGGCTTCCAGTGTTGCCACTTAACCAAGAGCAACCTTCTCAGCCAGGGCATGCTTAGAGGAGGAGAAGGCTCCCCACTGACACGTGCTGTGGTCCACACTGGTGCGTTGTGCTTCCTCCCCTGTCCTCTGTGGAGATGGCAACTCTGTGCTCATTAAAGATCTCTGCCAGTTAGCTGCATCTAGTCTGTGAGTCAGAGTACCAGACCATAGAGTCTGTTTTGGAGCCTACTTCCCAGTGTGGATCATTTACTATTAGAAGTGGCTTTCCTTTTGGTTCCTTCTGTTTTGCCTTGACTTGCCTCAAATACATAAATCTTTCAGAGGAATGGATAGTGAAGCAGCTCCTTTCTCTGTTGCTACTGATTTTTGCCTGGCTTTGAGACACTTATGCCCCCTTCTCCTTCAGGCAAGCACTGAGCCCTCTAAGGTACACAATGGTGACGAAGGCAAGACCACATTTGTTTATACCACTCCCACAACTGAGTCAACCAACTTGCTTCTCATTTTAATTGTGCAGAAGTCTGAGCTGTATGCTGCATGAGTGGTGGATGAACATGGCCCTTAGCATCTGTGAAAAGAAATTGGATAAAGGTTGGTTTATCTTTTTCAAGTGTTTTTTTGTCAGTAGTAGCTAGTAGCTTAATTGAAAACAAATATCTTTTGGGGAATGGAAAAAGGAAATGCTAATGTTGGCTAGCGTCATCTCATCAGAGTAAGACACTAGACAGATGATATGCTGGGATGAAATGATGCTAATGATGAAAGAGACTGCCTGCACTGGTGAACAGAGGGTGTTCAGATCTTCCTCTCTGTGAAGGGAAAGAATGGACATAGAAAATAAAAAGAATGTAAACACACATATAACCTTGTGAGCTGATATGTTGCCTATTTTCAATGTTTCAGACAAGAAAAACTCACACTAAAAATTCCTGGAGTGAATATAAAGCCAATTTGCACAAATCATTAGGGCATCCAGGCTGTTAAAGTCTGTATGGACTCACTTCAGTAAGAGTGTGCTGAAAGAACAACTGGTTTTCCTAGAAAATCTAGCAAAGCTTCTGTTGGAGCCAGTTGGGGAGTTTTGTAATTCAGAGTTTAGAGACATACATAAGAGGATACAGGCAATGCCTTGGTTGAACACTTTTTATCCACCACTATAAATATCAGCTTCCCTCCCTATACCCTCTTGAGCTCATTCTATGGCTGGGGCTAGGCCAAGCAGCTGAGACCACAATTCCTTTCTCATTCTTCCTGTAACTTAGTCTAGCCAGTTTGCACTGAACCTGGTTCCCACACAAGGGGAGGATTGCAGAAGGTTTCTGGTGAGAAAACCCTTTTAAGCAGAGTGGAGACATCAGCAGTTGATGGTCCTGCTTTGGTCTGTGGTGGCCAAACCACAGGTATGGTGACTGGGCACTGGCTTTTCAGAAGCGTCTAGAGAATGCAGTCAGCTGGCTTATAATCAATGTTGGGAGGATGCACACTGGCACTGTGAGACTAGAAGCTGGAACTGCTTGGGAAACTGTCAGGATCCCAACTTTAGCAGAAAGAAAGGCAGCAGACTGTGAACTGTGGGGGACAGTGGTCATCTTCAGGTTTAACCATTCTGGAACATATAATTTGCTATAACTGCAGCAAATTCCTCTGTTTGTTGCCAGTGAGTGGGGTGAATGTGACATTTCCTCTCAAAAAGGAACCTATGATCTTCCTCAAGATTGTTCAGCCACTGTAAGTGGCATTTGTTTTTAATCACTGTACAGGAAGGACAGCAGGTATGCCTGTCACTGGGCTTTATCTGAAAAGGGAAGATGTTTCATGGGCTGACAGGCCTTTCAGGATTATTTAAGAAGAGATGTAAATAGTTGCTTAGATCTCATTTTTGCTGTAAAATTGTACATGCAGTATTTATCTGACAGACTGGCAGGGCTAAATGGAAAAGTCTCTTTCTAGCCCTGGGATGGCTTCTACAAGCTACAGATGAGGCCGCATGGAAAGACTTTTGTGTCTGAAGCTGGCACCTCTAGTGCTGTCAGTCAGGAGCCTCCTTTAAATCTACAATGTGATTGTGAAAAAATAAAAAAAAAAAAAAAAAAAAAAAAAAAAA
>NDXB01017151.1:19735-55856 GCA_002631895.1 Agapornis roseicollis
TTTTTTTTTTTTTTTTTTTTTTTTTTCTCAATCAGCAGTGTAAGCCCTTTCAAGCAAGAGTTTCAGTAATGTTTCATATGCGTGCCCTTGTTTTTGCACCCTTTTTCTTTCTGCCTGGGAGCTTCCTTTGTGAGTGGCCTGTGGGGATCCACAGGGGATGCTTGTGGGAGGACTAGTCTGATGTCTGGACTTTTTTCAACCCTTCACTGGGTGAATCATTCAGAGAAGCTTATTTTTCAAAGAGCTTTTATTTACTGTCCAACACTTAGGTAGATCTGAAATTCAGTGTTACATAAGAAATGACACTGTATTCTTGTTCTGTACTGTTTATATGTCACAGACCTGCTTCTCTTAGGAAGGTCATTAAAGGACAAATCACTTTCAGACATGCTCTCAGTAGGGAGCTTCACTCTTGTTAACATAGGACAAAACACTATGGGCATTTCCTACATCAGGACTTAAATTTCTACCTTTCTGGTCTCTTTACTGCAAAAGTTTCTTGCACTGACCTTCTGTTCTAGGGTGCTACAACATCAACTATAGCTGTGCAAGGGCCTTTCCACCCACCAAGACAGATTGCTGCTGTTGCTACTAGCACTCCCCATGGCTGAGGGCTATCACAAAGCTCTTGATTTTTCTCCCTTCCTCTTCTCCCTTCCTTTGTTCTCTAGGGTATTTACCATCTATTGCAAACCTCATGAAGTTAACCAAGCCAAGTGCAAGGTCCTACACCTGGGTTGCAGCAATCCCAGGCACAGCTCCAGGTTGGGCATAGAAGAGATTGAGAGCAGCCCTGCAGAGAAGGACTTCGAGGTGGTGGTAGATGAGAACATGAACATGAGCCGACTGCAGTGTGAGCTCGCAGCTCAGAAAGCCAACCGTATCCTGGGCTGCATCAAAAGGAGTGTGACCAGCTGGTCCAAGGAGGTGATCCTGCCCTTCTACTCTGCTCTCATGAGACCTCACCTGGAGTATTGTGTGCAGTTCTGGTGTACTCAACATAAAAAGGACATGGAGCTGTTGGAACAAGTCCAGAGGATGCCACGAGGATGATCAGGGGACTGGAGCATCTCCCATATGAAGACAGGCTGAGAAGTTCAGCCTGGGAAAGAGAAGACTGCGTGGAGACCTCCTAGTAGCCATCCAGTATCTGAAGGGGACCTATAGGGATGCTGGGGAGGGGCTCTTCATTAGGGACTGTAGTGACAGGACAAGGGGTAATGGGATAAAATTTAAGCAGGGAAAGATTAGATGGGATATGAAGAGGAAGTTCTTTCCTGTGAGGGTGGTGAGGCACTGCAATGGGTTTCCCAGGGAATTTGTGAATGCTCCGTCTCTGTCAGTGTTCAAGGCCAGGTTGGATGAAGCCTTGGGTGGCATGGTTTAGTGTGAGGTGTCCCTGCTTCTGGCAGGGGTGTTGGAACTGGATGATCTTAAGGTCCTTTCCAACTTTAACTATTCTATGATTCTTTGGTGTGAAGGTCTGTAAAAAGTGAACAGTTAACGGTATTAGCTGACAACTTAATGAATCATGATTATTAGGAACTTACTGAAACGGAAGTTAATGCAATATTTACATGATAATCAGCCATAGGTTTGAAATGGTGAAATAGGTATGAGATAATCCCCACACAATGGACACTGCCGTCCCTTTGAGCAGTCTTTTTTGTGATCTGCCTTATGAGATTAATAAACATTGAACCAAAAACCTATTCTGGAGTCACCAGAAGTGCCTGCTGTACTCCTCCTGCTCACTTCCAAATCCACTTGACAGCTTGTTGCTACACTTCATTGTCTATCTGTGGGCCCTTTGCTTGTTAACTGATGCTGCTGCATGCATGCATAAGTGTGGGCAACAGGGCTACGTGTGCAGAATAAAGTGACTGGTTGTGACAGTTAAACATCATTTTTATGTGATTTCTGATTGAAAAGTTTATTGTACTGCTTATAAAAATTAATGTCTAGCAATTTTCCAGTGGAACATTTTTCAGTTAGAATGCCTGCAATATGATGGCCGTAGTTTTGTCTTCAGTTATGATCTCACCGTGCCTTTCCTTGACTAAGTAACAATTTGCCTTGTCCAGAGGCTTTTTTGTCAAAAGGCTTTTTGACTTTGTGTACTTTCCACTTGTAAGTTGGTTGGCATTTTATTGCAAAGGCCCCAGAAGAACATGGTGCCCACCCTTCAGTTCAAAGGAGAGCAGATGGATCGAACAGTTATAGGGCTACCTATACAGGATTTTTCTTATTACACTGTTAGCTTCCTTTATCCAGCTGAAAATCACAGCTGTGGCTTCTTCCTTATTTTCATGCTATTGCATCTGAACCACTAGGCATCCAGGGCTGTGCTTCTGGTGGATCACAGATGTACAGTGACATTGAACTTGAAACCACTGCGGAGCTTAGGCATGCGGCTTGAAACATGCTAATAGATTTCAGCACAAAGTCCAAAGAAATCTAAAATATTTGGGCTCTTGGTTAACAGGATCTTCTTTCCAGAATGTGTATATTATTTCCATCAGAAATAACACATGAAAATCCCAGCCCTTTGCCACTAGGTCATACTCATATAAAATATTGTATTTCTCTCTTAATTGTATGTGGTCTTGTTTTCAGATAAGGTTTGGTCTGAATGCACTCATGTGAATGTTGAAGTCTCCAAGTTTTCCTAGGTAAAGAATCTTAATATGCTTTGGACACTTTTTTACCAGACAAACACTCCAATGATTTAAAAAGCTAGTTTTGCCTTGAAAAAGTGCTATAGTTATATTTTTTTTCAATCTGGCACAGGTGTGTGCTGCTGCCAGAAGAGGTAGTACCAGCTTCCACCTCTATCTCCACTCCAGCAGCTTGTTTCTGTCTGCTGCCTGCCTAGCACTGTGCAGGCAGTTGACCCAAACTGGTCCCAGCACCAGGAATTTAGTTAGGGCCTGCCTGCTTCAGGGAAACAGGGTGAGGACTTCTCTTCCTGATGGCAACAAAGACTTCTGCCAAACTCAAGTGACTCTACAGTAAAGTCTGACATTGAAAGATGTTCCAAATCTCAGAGGATCACACCTTCATTAACAATGTTCATTAAGGCCTCAATTCATCAAAAAACTTAAGAACATAACTCATTGTAAGTATCTGAACTGTACCATTGACTTCAATCAAGCTGCTAATATGCTTAAAATGAGGTGAGTACTAAAGCAATTGATGGATGAAACCATACAGCCTGCTGCGGCTACCCCGGAAATCAATTGCAAAATGTTCATTGATTTAACCAGGCAGAGCTCTGCTGTCAGACTGCAAAACACCTGTGACATCCTGAAGTGTTTCTCAGGCCATGACTGCTGGTTCTAAGTGCATGTTGTGATCTGCCTGAGACCACAAGCTCCTCTCCCTCTGCACCCCATCTCAGATGGGTGTCCACATAGTGGTGCTGCCGTGGTGTGTCCTGAGAGCCTTACCCCAGCCACATCAGAGGCTCAGGAGCAACAGTGGAGCACACTGGCCTTGAACTTAGGACACAGATTCTGTGTTTGGTCTCAAATCCTTCATACCAGCAAAACCTTTCTTGAATTCATCACCACTTTTTGGCTGTGAAAACCTGCAAGGTCCAGCCCAGAGCAGTGCTCAGGGTTTAGGGATTGTCACTCCCCCACAGTATTTTCAATGGAGAGTGGCTATTTAATCTGTTCTCTGAGTAAGCATGAAATCTGATAGGCAACATGTCAGAAATAATTATTAAAGCAAAACAAATTTGGGTACATTCCAGCAGAATATATACAGATATTTCTATCAGGAGAGCAATGTTGCTTCCTTAGAAGGTATACTGTGAGATTAAATCATGCACCTGCATGCACACTTTGTTCATTTCAGTGAGTGAAGTGTCATTGCAAACAACAGCAATGAAAGTGGCTTCTCAAGTGGCAAGAGTTGCTGTAAAATACATTTTGTACTACAGTGCTGCAGGATTTAGGTTTTGATGATATGCCTGCTATTGCCTTCAATTGATTTGATAAAGAACAGAACTCAGGTCATGATTAAGGGGTGGTAAAATTTAAGCCAATAGAAATATTGGAGATTATCATATTCAGGTATCTTTTCAGAGAGCAAAACTACTTATATTCTAGAGGATGGAAGTTACCCAGGCAGCCTGGCCTGCTACCCGATACATACAAACCACTTTTCTCTCTGGGCCTTTCTGGACACATGGGAAAGGACCTCAGGGCAGTCAGTCTTCTTTCCTTGGGAAAACTGTGATTAAAGGTGAATGAGTCAGGTATTCAAAGTCATTGATCATATGCTACAAGTTTGGGTCAATATTTTCTTACCTGATAGCCAAATATAACTGATACATTGTATTTTGGAGGAAATCTTTTTGTTAATATTCTGCTCCTGTAGTATGTTATTCCCCTTGATTCAACTTTATCCACATCAGGCAATGAACAAATGTTTGTGCTGGCTGGTTAGGCTGCAACATACAGTTGGGGAGTTGCTCTTACCTTTGAGAGGAATCTGTGGTTTAACATACGAAGATCCTTAGTTGCAGTGGTCACATAAATGGTGAATGACCTTCATTCAGTTCTTTTCCCTGTGAGCTGGGCTTTTCTTCCTGCTTCCCAAAAGAGAAGTGACCAGCACACTGGGGAGCAGTCTGGAGCAAAAGAAAGGTTTGTCTCTTCACGTCTGCTGTGGCTGCTACATTGTGTGTTCTAAGTAAATATTCAAAAGGAAATTGGACAAGGTGCTGGGACATCTAGTTTATGTCATGCTTTGCCAAGAAAGGTTGGACAAGAGGAACCTTGAGGTCCCTTCCAACCTGGTATTCTATGATTCTATGAAAGAGAGAGATGACTCTAATATCCTACATACCTGTGAGTATGGCGGGAAAGCAAATGTCCCACTGGATGGATGAAGGAACTCAATCCATTTCTCTTCCCGTGGAGCATCCAGAGAGTAAAGGGAAGATGATTCATGCCTCCCCTCCTTCTATTCTGTCTTTCTGATTGATAAAATGATTGTCGCTTCCTGGACTTTAGGAGAAAGGGTTAGGGTATCTAAGTTCCAGGGCACCTTTACAACTGCAAGCCCCAAATGTAGAAATTACTCCATGCAAACAGAGAACCTGGTAGTCCTAGAGGATACAAGGTTCAGTACCCATCTTTATCTCCAGCATTTTGTTCTGGCTGCCTACAAGAGGGCTTGACCTGCAGGAACATGGTAATTTTATCCTTTTTCTGAAGCAGGAGACTGAGCACCCCACCTGGATTTTATGAACACTGCAAAGCAAAAAAGCTCCCAAGAGTGCAATAGTGGAATTGCTAGTCCATATGCAATGCTGTGAGATGTGTACACTGTTCAGTGAAGTCTAACAAAGAGCTGTGAACTTGGGCTTTCAAATTCTTTGGCTAATATGTTAAACCTGTTTCTTCTGTAGCTGCAACAAAGGTGGTCAGAACAAGACTGTTTTCTTACCTTTTACTCATACAGACCTGTTAAGTACCTCTTTGGTGCCAAACGGAATGAATTAGAGAACCATGCTACTTATAAATCTTTCATCTTGGCTGATGTAAAACAGGATGCTAATGAAATACCAAAGTGTGTTATATCTGAGTGTAGTATTAGAGCTATACATAATACACTTGCAGAATTCATAGGTATAATATATAATGCAGTGTTCTGTATGATCTCCTCCATTGCTAATAGTTTCTTAACTATTGTAGTTAAAAGTTGTCAGATGTGTGCTAAAATATAATTTATGTACAGAAATACAATATGATGCTGCTTAATTCAATGTCATTCAATAATATATTTCTTACCAAAGCATCGCAATCTATTAAGTCAAAGACATTTACTGAGAATTGACTTCAGTCCTTAAAAGGTTGAAAGTAGCTTCAATGAGATTAATGGCTTAAAGTTAATTGTTTTTTGCTAATGTTTTATTTGAAATGTCCTGCTCAGCAAAGGTAATGTGACATTTTGCTCACTAGGGATGTCGAGCCAAATTCACTGCTGACATAGGCAGGTGTAACCCCATTGACTTAATTAAAGCTGCACCTACTTACGTCAGTGGTGAATTTGGTATCTTGCCCTTTTGAAGAAAAGAGAAAAATGTAAAGGTTGGAGCTTAAAAACCTGAAAATGGAGCACAGAGGACAAAAGAAAGAGGAGATACCAGTATCTGAAATGAGTTGGCCTGGATTTCCCTAGGAAAGTAGTGAGTAAAAGCAGCCAAAGCTGCCTTTACCCTCTCCAAGAAGGGCTGTGTGTTAAATCTTGCAAATAAATGATGTGAAAATAATCTGAGGTTTCAATAACTACTTGAAAGAAACAACCATGTAATTGCTTTGGAACAAAGCATAATCTTTGAGCTTTTGTGAGCAAGAAACTTGCCCTTTAGAAAAAAGATACTAATAACCTTGAAGCAAGAGAGAGACATTGGCATTTAGAAGTGCATATTAGTCCTGAAAGGCTGGCAGAGATAAATGGGGAAATATAAGACAAGTAAGGAGGCACCTGACCACTTTTCTTCTCCAAGACAAAGATGGTGATCTCAGGAGATGCCAGATGACCCCTACCTAGCCACTGCAGTGGAAGTCCGCACTGTCACCTTGTGCAGAACAGAGGAACTAGCTACCTGCCTGACTGCCTACAGCAAAAAAATTGATTGCATTGAGCCTGTGGCAGTGGGTTCTTCAGGATGGACTTCATTTGTGTTTTTCACACAGTTTTTATTTCCTTCAGGGGCCTTTGAGTCCTCTCACTGCTTCATGTCTTCATTCAGAACAGAAACTGTGAAGCATGAATCCATTGCCACTCTCTGTATGTACAGAGTCAAAGAGAGATCCTTTGTGTCCTTTGAGCATAAACCCATGGATTGTTTCAATTGCATTTGAAGGTGGAGATCATCTTCCCTAGGCAAAGTCTATAGACCTAATTAAGGCTATAGCCTTGAGTTTCTTAGGCCAGTTGATTCTGGATAGCCAGTGGAGTGTCAGCATCCCCCTTGGGTGTCCAGTGAGAAGATCATGATAGATGGCAGGGAGTCTCCTGGAAGTCCAGAGGATGGTTTGCTGCACTCAGTCTACGACTGTGTGGCTTCTTGCTCCCGACTCAGCTCCTGGCCCAGGACAGGCTGATCTTGGAAGTACTGCTGGCGATAGTAGCAGCTGGTCTGAAGTTTATCACTTGGGATGCCATGCCTGAAATGTTTCCTAGAACTCAGCCTTGTAAGAGCAGATGAAAAGCTCAGTGTTATTTAAAAGAATCTTTAAGAAAGAACCTGCTCTAGTGTGAGGTGTCCCTGCCCATGGCAGGGGGTTGGAACTAGATGATCTTAAGATCCTTCCCAACTCTAATCATTCTATGATTCTAACATTGCATTACTCTATGAAATAAGCAAATTTGCTACTCAAACTTCGACACTTGACACACAGATGTAAGTGAGCCTAAAACTGCAGAAAATGAAAAGAGCCTCACAGAGTCTTTAAAAAAAATAAATAAAAAGCATGGGTATTTTTAGAAGGTTAGTCTGATCATTGAAAATACACTCACAAGGTTGTGAAAATATGTGTATCCTCATTCTCAGGCTGCTGTCCCCTTTCCCCATCTGGTCCTGTGGGAAGAAAACGAGAGGGAACAGATGAGGTGAAACTTGTCCTGCCATGTGCAGAGTGCACTCCTGAATGATGTAATACCCCAAGATTTTTATTCCATGTTTGACTTCCTGATACATGTGGCATTGCACATAATTCAGGAACTAGATACTGAGTTCAGTTCAGGAATGCTAATGCCAGCACAATTGGCTCTGAATAAAGTTTCGAGGCTCACTAACGGGCTTTATTTTCAGTCCACAAGCATTCCAGCTGTTAATTAAGGGGCTATGCTCAAAAATTATATATATAGACATATTTGCTTGAAAAGATTAGGCAATTCATTGCAATGAAATCCACATAAGCAGAGAATCCTCTTCCAGTTTTCATACAGCCTAGAGGAAGAGGTCAAGAGGTGTGTTATGCAAAATAATTAGATTTAGAAGCATTTCTGAGTGGAAAATGATTTTTTTTGCAACAAGAAACAACCCTAATAGAATATCTTGCTCTTTAGTCATGCCGTTCATACATCATCATGATAAACCCTTTAAATACCTTACTGCATAACAAGAACTACAGTTATAGGGTGAAGGTAAAGTGAGGAGTATGATACAAACTCATTTGGAATATGATTGGATATAGGGAAGAAGTTCTTTACTGTAAGGGTGCTGAGGCAGTGGAATAGGTTGCCTAACAAGTTGTGGATGCTCCATCCCTGGCAGTGTTCAAGGCCAGGTTAGATGAAGCCTTGGGTGATTTGGTTTAGTGTGAGGTGTCCCTGCCTATGGCAGGGGGGTTGGAACTAGATGATCTTAAGGTCCTTTCTAACCCTAACTATTCTATGATTCTATGATTCTATGTATTAATATAGTATTAATATATGTATTAATATAGAAGGTAGGCAAGTAAGAGTTTTCCTTTATTTGTAATTTACCAGTGTTTTATCAATACTTCCAGGTGTATTTCTGAGAAAGTCTAAGTAATTTCAGCCATACGAAAAGCCAGTTTATAAACTAAAACAAGAAATGTGTAGGACTGAAAATTAGAGATGCAGAAGCAGCTGGAAAGAAGGAAATAGGATATTTCTTGTGCAGCAGGGAATTCCTGTTGATTTTCTTACAGCTACATCACAAAAGCATGGGTTTATTTTAGAAACTCACTTTATGATTTTAAAGACAGGCTTAAGTATCCTATGCATCNCTTTCTAACCCTAACTATTCTATGATTCTATGATTCTATGTATTAATATAGTATTAATATATGTATTAATATAGAAGGTAGGCAAGTAAGAGTTTTCCTTTATTTGTAATTTACCAGTGTTTTATCAATACTTCCAGGTGTATTTCTGAGAAAGTCTAAGTAATTTCAGCCATACGAAAAGCCAGTTTATAAACTAAAACAAGAAATGTGTAGGACTGAAAATTAGAGATGCAGAAGCAGCTGGAAAGAAGGAAATAGGATATTTCTTGTGCAGCAGGGAATTCCTGTTGATTTTCTTACAGCTACATCACAAAAGCATGGGTTTATTTTAGAAACTCACTTTATGATTTTAAAGACAGGCTTAAGTATCCTATGCATCAAGGCAATTCCAAAAAGAGTTTTAGCATCTCCTGTACCACCTCTCACCATTGTAAACCTTGGCAAGGGGAAGAGGTGAAAAGGGATGCATTATTTATCAGGACAGACTAGTAATTTGTGTAAAACATTTCTTCTATCCCTTCTATTCTCAAATATCCCTCCATTCTGTTTCTTTTTAAGTCATTCCAACTCCTCTGTGAGAGAAGCAAACACAACCTGCTCTGCCACTGTCTGCACAGAGTGCTTCTGATATTCCCAACACTGTCTGCAATTTGCCAAGACCCCTGATGTCCCATCAGGTCAGCTCTGCAGCTTTCCCCCTTAGCCATGGAACCTGGGTCAATCAACTATTGTTGACAGGGCTCAGAGCCTGTGGGAGCCTGCCTTTAGTGGCACAGCATGGCAAACAGTGCATCACTGTTTGGTCTTTCTGAGTATGCCCTAAATACCTATCAAATCTGTATTTCTAAGAGGTTCCTTTGGGGCTGCTGTCTAAATGTAACCTGTAATAACCACATCCATTGCAGCGTGAAAGAGACTCTCAGAGCGTTATTTATCAGATAGCTGCCATTTAAGAAGACAAGAAGCACTGTCTTGCAAGATGGGATTTGCAGAAGTGCATTATTTATTTTATTTGTGGCACATTGTTTATTGGAATTTGGTTATGTCCTACTTTGCTTACAGTCTTCAATCTAGACTATGGGTCTTGGTTTACTTATTTCACACCATCAGCAAGGTTCTGAGTTGTTAAATTTGAAAATTAATGTGATAGAGATTGTGACTCCTGCTCAGAGCAGAAAGCTGTGGTGCACAACCACACTATGCTGGAGCCTGAAACTGGAATATGCAGCCACACCGCCTCTGATCAAATAGAGAACTCTGTAGTATCCCATATTAAATTACAGAGGACAAGACAGAGACAGATGAAGACAATAGTCTGGATCCTAGAAGCAGTACAGTGACACCAATATGCCAATTTACTAATTAGGTCTGCCTGCCATGTTGACTGATGGTTGCAAGTTGCTTTTGGAGATATCTCAAGACTTTGCTGGCTTAAGGCTCTCACCTGCACTCCCTTGGGCAGAACAGGTCCTGTGCCCCTTGACAAAGTACAGAATGGCCTGAGGACCTGGAATGACTAAGGAAACATTCTTTATGCAATAATCAGGCTTAACCAAATCACTATATGTAACGTGTGTGTGTCTGTATGTGTATGACAGCAAACATTTCTCTGAGCCCCAGCACCTTGTCCCCTCAGCACCAGAGGTATGTTTAAAGAAAGTTCAGCTTCAAGGTGCTTTAAAAAAGGCTGCCTTTGAAATGCTTTGCTGAGAGCAAGCTGAGGTTCTGCTTCCTGGGATCCAGAAGCTGCCCAGTGCAAACCTCCCAGTGCAAAGTCACTGTGGCTGTTTGTTATCATAGCTGCTATCCTAACTGTGAGCCAACCTGTGAAGTCAGGGTCTACATCCAAATCTCACTTTGGCTCATGCTGTTTTGATTAAAGGCCATAGTATGACAGACAATAAGGAAGAGTGAAAAATTGGATTGGAATTGCCCCAAATGGTTCGCCTCTGGTGTTCCAGTAATTTTAATCATCAGTTTATAGTCAGATCCCTTTGCTGCAGCAATCCCATTTTTGGTAGTCCTTTGGCATTCCTGTTGTCTTCAAGGTATGGGATTCCAAAAAATGACAAATATCTGCTTTGCTCTTATTAACAAGCTACCAGCCATCTGTTGGAGCAATTAATTCCTGGAACATCATAATTTACATGCATTTTAATTGTTTTGAGGGTTATATGTCAATTTTTTCTAGGGTTTTTTTTCACTATTCCAACTTCAAGCAGAGAACAACAGTGGTGGTGTGGTTTTGGGAATATCAATGCTGTAAATACTGTTCATCAGTTTATAAAAGCAACAAAATACCCAAGACTGCACCTGCAGGAATCCTCAACATGTAAGGAGTAACATTTGCTTTTCTCTGGTGGATAATACCTATTTTTGTCCAAATAACTCTCTAGGTTGACTGCATAGGTTATTTAACTCAGTATTAGTTATAGATTATTTATATTCTAGAGGTACTCCATATGGTTAAATTATTATTTCAGAACATAATCAACACACAAGAAAAATCAGTAAATGATTAAAAAAAAAATCCCAAATGATCATTTTAATCTCAGTTAGCTGCTGCTATTCATGAAGTTCCCACACTGTTCTTGAGGGCTATAATAACATGGAAACTATTTGCTGGAAATGTATCCTGAGATTCAGTATGGAAAAGCATGTTCTTCTGTACTTAATGAGATAAAATAAAAGGCACAGAAAGACATACAAAGTCATAAAAAACACTGAAGTGGAAACTCTTCTTGTGTTAATACAAAGTCTTTGAGTTAAAATGGGCCAGGGGAGCTAAGATTTTGAATTTTATCCCATTTGTTTGGATTTTGACTTAATAACATAGGCAGTGTTAGCTATGCTGCTAATGCTTTAGGATTGTTTGGCAGAAGATCTCAGGTTTTCTTCTCATGCTTGAGTGGGGAGAATGAGGTTACAGAAGACTCTCCCAATTGGGTTTGGATTAGGCAAACTAAAGAATGAATAACTGATCTAATTTGATATACACCAGGTTTGGCAGGATCTGTGTAGTGCTTTCTGATTTTGGCTTGTCTCTAACTGTGGAGAACTGGCTCTCATTTAGAGAAGATAACATTTTTTTTTTAATTTATTTTTTCTTCATTGGATCTTTAAATGAGATCTCCAGGTAGGTCAGTCTTTCTTCTCTAGACTAGACTAGACTAGACTAGAAAAGGCTACAGCAGACTACAATGCAATGCAGTGCAATACTATATAATACGACAGAATATTTCAGTTGGAAGGGAGCTGCAATGATTACCTAGTCCAGCTGCCTGACCACTTCAGGGCTGAACAAAAGCTAAAACTTATTGTTAAGGGCATTGTCCAGATGCCTCTTAAACTGACAGGCTCGGGACATCAGCCACATTTCTAGGAAGCCTGTTCCAGGGTTTGACCACCCTCAGTAAAGAAGTGCTCCCTAATATCTGATCTAAACCTTCCTTGGTGCAGCTTTGAACCATTCCCATGTGTCCTGTCACTGAATGCCAGGCAGAGGAGCCCAGCACCTCCCCTCTCCCCTTCCCCTCCTCAGGAAGCTGTAGAGAGCAATGAGGTTGCCCCTCAGCCTCCTTGTCTCTGAACAAGACAGGCCCTGAGTCCTCAGCTGCTGATCACAGGACATGCCCTCCACCCATTCCAACAGCTTTGCTGTCATCCTCTGGAGGCATTCAGATCATTACAGTGTCCTTGTACTGCAGGTGGATTCCAAGTTGAACACTGGATTAACATCAATTTAGTACTAAGGAAGGCAGGGAGGCACAAGGAAGAACACACCTTGCAGAGGTCAGTCCCTGAATTTGGTCTCTTGGGAATGCAGATTGATGAAGTGAGAAAGTGATGCCCATATTGATCGCCATCTCTGTGCCCTGATAAAGGCAAAGGGCTAAATTCTGCCAGCAGTTGCCAATGGCTGTGGGCTCAGAGCTTTTCTTCCTCTGCTCGTATTTCCTCTGGGCGTGGAAAGAGCAGCTGCCAGAGCAGTGGTGTCTCTGAATGCCATCACATGTACAAGAAGCACAGTACAGGTGGCATGTGACTCAAGCAGATGCTGATGGACAAAAGTGAGTTTTGGTGACTGATGTCATAAGTAGCAGCCAGCAGCCATGGGGGCCTGAAATAAGCTGGAGTGCCATGGCAGTAAGGGCAAAATATGGAGCCACTGCCTAGAGGGACCTTGCAGGTCTATCACATGTCTGAGGAAAAACTGGGGTGATATCTATGCCTCTGATAAGTTACCTCTTCAGAGAGCCTGCTGAAGGTGGCTTACTCCTGCCTTTGCATCAGAGGATATGGAAGTTCAAGAAGGCCATGTGCAAGGTCCTGTATGTTGGTCAGAGCAATCCCAAGCACAAATACAGGCTGGGCAGAGAATGCATTGAGGGCAGCCCTTAGAACTAAAACCTGGGGATGCTAAGTGATGAGAAGCTCAATGTGATCCAGTTTCAGTGTACGCCCACAGCACAGAAACCAGCCGCATCCTGGGCTGCATCAAAAGGAGCGTGGCCAGCATGTCGAAGTAGGTGATCCTGCCCCTCTGCTCTGCTTTTGTGAGATCTCACTTGGAGTACTGTGCGCAGTTCTGGTGTCCTCAACATAAAAGGGACGTGGAGCTGTTTGTGTGAGTCCAGAGGAGGCCACAAAGATGCTCAGAGGGCTGGAACACCTTTCCTATGAAAACAGACTGAGAGAGATGGGCTTGTTCAGCCTGGAGAAGAGAAGGCTCTGGAGAGACCTTAGAGCAGCTTTCTGTGCCTAAAAGGGCCAACAAGAAAATTGGAGAGGGACTTCTTACACTGCCTGTTTTTTATTGCTACCTATTTTTCCCTGCCAAAGCTCACTCTGCAGGAGATACCCTTGGGGCATAAGCAGAGAGGGGTGCCTTGTTGGTGCTGCACCTGCTTAAGTGCCTGGGGACCACACCATGCCTATTATTGTTTAATAACTTGCAGTGGAAATTGTGACTTATCACACTGCAAGTACTGAGCTCTCTATGCAGAAAATCAAATGCTGAATGAATGCCTGCTGCAGGTTTCACTGTGAGCCTTCCCTACATGAGTGCTCCCAAACAAGGAGAAAAAAAAATGGAAAGAAACATGACATCCTTTGAAGCCACAGTTTGGACCAAGGCACTCTGAGACTCAGGTTCTGCCTGAAAAGTGAATGAACTCAGGCCCTGACTGATCTACTGATCTCAGTGAAGGTGTAAATTGTGGTTAAGGTCTACCACAGCAAGATCTTTCCCACATCTGATCCTGCCATCTTGTACAAAGCCAAAACAATTGTGCCTTTGCATCTCATAGGCAAGAAAAATAGCTATAAACCTTGTGTGGTTCAGAGCTCAAAGGAACTGTTGTGCAAGCTCTCCCAGAGCTGCTCCTTCATCCTCACTCTCAGCCACCCCACAGCTCCCTCCTGAAGGCAGGGTGTGCACACAGGGAATCTACTGCCATTGCTTTAGTCACTGAGTGCAGTTAGATAGCATGGTAAATGTTGTAAGACTGGAAAGACAGAGTATTTCGGTACACAGAGAGGGTGAGCACTAGGAGTGGTTTCACAGGCTGCCAAGTGCTAAATCAGAGCTGCGGATGGATCTGCTAAAAGTGACTGGAAGTCTCCCACAGCCTCTGAGTACCCCCAATACACACACACACACACGCCTGGACACAGCCACCCCATGCCTCCTTGCTGTGCCTTTCAGCTCCACAGCAATAGAGCTGGCAACAAGGGAAGAGAGTGAAAAGCCACATGTGGGATGGCTGTGCCTTTTCACCAGAGAATGGGGTTTTTCTCGAAGTGCATTGCAGAACACAACCTCCTGTAGAAAGTAAGCTCCATGTCACACAATGTGATAGCATCTTTGGGAAGAGACATTTCTGCACTCTGTGATCTTCCCAGTGCACACACTAGATGTTTTTCTTAGGCAAATTGGTTCCTGTGTCCTTGTCCAAATGTTATTTCTCCTCCAGTCATGTAGCATGCGGTGTGGTGTCAGGCACTCTTCAACCACAAGGAAATGGCATTTCAGCACTTTTTCACTGGTTTGCTTTGGTTTGATATGTGAATGGAAAGCTATGGTGATGGCAATGATTGTGGAAGTTAGCTTTGCATGGCAGGCATTTTAAACTCAGACACACTCTGAGACAGTTAGCCACTGTCTATTAGAAATGAAGACATGAGAAAGCACCATTCTGAGAAACTGCTAGATGGCAGCGAGAACACTGACAAGTGCTACTGGCTGCAATGAGGTTTGTTAAGTTTCTGCTAGTTCAGGTTTTGAAGTATCTTTTATAAATATGGCTATATATAAGATAGTAATTTACTCATACTGAAAGAGTGCATGGTAAGGTAATCAAAACCTCCAAAGAGAGAGCCTGAGTTCAGGATAAAATGGGGGGGAAAAAACCCAAACAAATAAAAAAACCCCAAAACCAAAACACCAGGAAAAATCCAAGAGTGAGCTCTCAAACAGCAGACGAAAGAGAATTCCATCAGTCATCATCAGCTGTTATTATCGGTGGAGCACTTCTCCCTTCTTCTGTCCTCCAGAAAGTTCATTCCACTCGCAGACGCTTCCTGCATTTTCCCGGTGCGGAGATTCTGCAGTGCCGTTCCTGGGCAGGGGCCGTGCAGAGCAGACACCCTCGCTCCCCTCTCCCCGCTCTGTCCCCGCTTCACCTTTGCCGCTCGCCGGTCCTCTGTGCTTCGCAGGGCGCGGAGGCGAGCGCGACTCGCCAGCCGCTCCGCTGCTGCCGCAGGCGGGGACAGTCCGCGCACCGTTTTGACCATGTCTAAGGAGGCAAGGGGGCTCGGCCCGGCGGCCGGAGCAGGACCCGGGAGCCCGTCGTGGGACCCGGCATGGAACGGGCGCCACGGGAGGGCACTCTCGTCCCACGCGAGCTGAGAGGCGGGAGCATCCATCTCTCCTTTAAAAAGGCGGTTCAGCTGTGACAGGTAATTTGGCACATTTCAGCTAGAAATGTGCCAAATCATTTGGCAGATATTTCGCATACATCTGAAAATAGGAGCACCTGCTGCTGGCCTACAGGGAGGCCGGGGATGGGGGGATTTTATCAGTTGCTAATTACAGGCCCTGCAACAAAACTCTGGTTTACAATGTGCCAGGCAGCCCCTGTGAGGGGAGGCCCATCCTCCCAAAGACACTTCGAAACAATTTCCTACCAGGCACCAGCGTCTTCTCATTTCTCTTAGGCAACTGATGAGGATTGTGACTGATCCGGCTTGTCTATCACAATGCATGATTGCATTTGCACGACTAAATCACGATGTGGCAGATGCAAGTGGATTGAATGCACCAAGGACATAGGAGCTTCATGAAAACCCTACCTGGTACTCCAGGAACATTTTTTTATGGACCCCCAAAAGGACTGGTGAAGTTTAAGCTGAAAATAGAGAAGGATCCTGTCAGTAACAAGAACTTCATTAAAATGTGTATAGAGAGAATATAATGGAACTTATGAGAGAACTTACTTGTGAGCATATTGGAGTTCTGTAATTAAACTATTTGAGTGCCCAGATTTCATCTTAGGCAGATTTTCAGACAAGGAAAAGAACTAGAGAGGTTTTAGAGAGGCTGAAATAAGTAACATGATACAGAAGTCAAATACGAACAGATATTGTGCATTGAAGTATCTTTTTCCATGCCCGTTTTCCTGATCAAGTAATCTTTTTGGTTTGAAAACTCATTTAAAAGTTAGGACTTAATGCAGACATGTAAATAAGCACTTTGGCAACCATAATCATATATATTGACAGAAAATCGTGCCAGTGTCAGGCCAAACCCAATACAAAATATGAATGCAGTAACAGTTGACAGAGTAAAACTGAGTTTGCTGTTTTCTTTCTACCTATAAATCTACAGAAAAGTCACATGCCCAAAGCTGTATTTTGGTTTTAACCTGACTAATTGAACTTCCATGTTTCTTGCTTTGAGTCACAGCTTTAGATCTGCGTTAGGATTCCATTACCTTCATGAAAGGTTTGGAGGCACATTTGATTTTCTTATAGTTCCTATCAGTGCCAACTTCAGCAAAGCCCAATCTCTATTTCTGATTGTAAGTATTTATTAAAAGCCAAACCAGAAACAAGAGTTAGCTGAATAGAACACAGGAGGAAAGGTGAGCAACAAGACTGAACCCCAAGGATGTGATATACTCCCCGTGCTTATTTATGGGGTCACAGGAGAGAGTCCCTTGATGCAGCAGTCTGTGCAGAGTCCAGACACTGAGGTACAAAGCTGGGGTGTTATTTATGCTCCAGGATCAAATAGGATTACTTCCAATAGCATCTCACATATTTTCATGACACATTTGTTCATTACAAATTATGTGCTGACCCAAAATGCCTTCTATGAATATCTACAGAAGAAGTAGAAGAAAAACTAAGATTTCCATCAAAGCAATCAGGCATGCAAAATCAAATGGAGCATGTTTGCTCATTGAAAACATTTTCTTATCCGTTGGCAATGATGAAGTCTTGTTCTGGCAAAGCCTTTGGCTCACATTTAACTCTCAGCACAGCATAAACAGCACCTTGGATCCTGGGGACAAAAGGGCTGCTCTAGACATCTCTGGCTGCTCTAGGTGTCTCTTGGGGTGCTGGAGTTAGCCCTGGGGGTGACATGCCAGCCCCAGCCATCAAGCACCTCATTGGGTAATGGACTGGACCAGGGAAGAGATGGGCAGGCATGATAAAAGCTGGCCCTCATAATGCCTGGTTATTTTTATCTGGTTGTTCCCTCTCTCTGCTCTCCACTTTATCTAAAGAACACAGAAGCTCTTTCTAAGAGTTTGAAAGGTTATAAATAAGGGATTTCATGCTATCTACATGGAAAGAGACATTTTTTTCATTGTTTTTAAAAGTGGATTTAGAATGTACAGAGTGTCAGGCCAAGCAAATGCCTTAAGACAGCCACAGAGGAGATTAAGAGCAACCCTAGCTACAGAAGATACATCTCCAGTCTGTCCAAAACAAGGCCCCTTTATTGGTGCAAGGGAGATGCTTGAAGTAATACGTGAAAAGAAGTTCATTTTTAGTTCAAAAATCAGCTGATAAAAAGATGCCAACCATGTGTATCCTGTCAGAGTTAGGATCACAGGCTTATTTAATACAACAGATCAAAAGAAGCAGTTTGCAGCCAGCAAAACATTCCCCTTGCTTTTGAGGTCATCCCTGTCTGAGTTGGAGTTTTGAGGGGACAGAACTCACTTCCCAAGCCCAAAGCATGAAAACTTGGATTTCTTGTTCAGTTTCATCTTTGAAGCAACGTTGCAACTACCCATCATGACCTTCTCCTGTGCAGGTAAGGTAGAAACTAACCTGTATTTGTGGCAATAAAAGTCAGAGATGGAGGTTATGTTGTAGCATGCAATAATACACACTTTTGATAGCTATGTGCTGTGAGAACGTAGTCCCTGTTTAGAAGAAGATTGAGAGTGGGATGTAAAGAATAGCTCCATGGACAGAGGAGGACCATTACATACCCACCACCAACATAGGATTTCCTCATATACAATATAATGCAATTAATCTTTCCCTCCTTACTGTTTTTTATAGTTGTGGACATGAAATAAACACGAGCTGAATGATTTTCTTTTTAAAAAAAAATCTTATGTCTCACCTAGTGTCCTGGGTTCAGCAGTTGCAGTCAGTTTTTCTTCTCTTTAGTAGCTGTGTTTTGACTTAACCTGGGAACAAGGCTGATAAGGCCGATGTTTTTGGTTGTTGCTAAGCAATGTTTGCCCTGACCAAGGACTTTGTGAGCCTCGTGCTCTGCCGGGGAGGAGGGGAGGCCTGGAGGAAGGAGGGACAGGACCCAAACTGACCAAAGAGGTATTCCATACCATAGCACGTCATGCCCAGGAGGTAACTGGGAGTTACCCGGAAGGAGGGGGAACTTCCCAGTCAGGCTCGTTTTTGGCGGCTGATGTCGTACCCTCTTCCCTTGTTTTCCTTGTTGTTATTATTATTGGTGATAGCGATAGTGATATGTGTTATACCTTAGTTACTGGATTGTTGTTATCTGAACCCATGGGAGTTGCATCCCTTCAATTCTCCTCCCCATCCCTCCGGGAGCGGTGAGGAAGGAGGGGAGGGCAAGAAAGGGGGTTGAGTGAGTGAATGAGCTGCGTGGCTGAGTTTAAACCACAACACCTAGCACTGAGGAGCTGGTGTTACAGACCATAATACTGAGATAGAAGAGGTGGGCAGAGGTGCAACACACTTCCTCAGCTTCTAAACGATGCTAATGTGAGTTTTCTCTGAAGGGTCCCAGCACAGTAGGATATCTAGAGTCCCTGTATCATCCATTCAGAAGCCTTTAAGCTCTGTTCTTCTGGTAAACTTCAATCATACCAATAAATCAATTCAAAAAACATCAAACCTCTATCAGCACCTGAGACACTTCTGCTCTATGAGTCTGAAAGAAAGCAGTACTTAGGGAAGAAGCGGCTCTGATCAGTGTCAGGTTAGATCGTTGAACAAAGCACTGGGTTTATCTTCCTGGTAACTTATGACAGAGTGTGTATACATCAGTTACTAATACGATCTACTATTCTTTGAATATATTTATTTTGTTTTATTTTTATTTCAAGGATTCATAATGGATATAAGTTTGTGTGGAATATGAATGTCAGAACACTAAATATTCCTACTGTAATTTTTGAACAGTTGTTTTCACTCCACTTGGGAATCAGTGAATTAATAAAAGTTATATTTTTGTAATTAGAACATCTGAACAGGACTTGAGACTTTGACCTTGAGAGAGCCACAAGGACTGGGTCATAAGCACTATTTTAGTTATTACCTCTGCATTCTCTCTCAGGCAGAATTATACATCTTATTATTATTTTTCTTCTTGGTAAAATCTCTAGACCGATAACAAAATAGCTAGAGAATAGTGCCTGCTGGAGTTTTGTAACTATTTTAATTTTCCTTCTCAAGATAAAGAGTGGCATTGAATTCCTGAGAGCATCTTGAAATTATAACAAGGACAATGCGGTGCAAAATGTATTCATTCTCACGACTTTTTCATGATTGTAACCAGAATAGCAAATGGCAAAATGCATTAATTCTCATAATAAAAACGTAATGAGCATAGAGGATAGTGCAAAGATGAATTAAGTGTAGTGGCAAACTTGCAACTGTGAGACACGGTTTTTTGAACAACATACTGCATTTCTGTAGAAAACAAATATGATACAAAAACTGCCGTAGAAGTACTAGAAAAATACTGATCTGGTCATAGATTATAGAAGTTCCTTTTTTAGAAACAGAGGAGATTAATATATGTTAAAGAATTATGAATATGGTCCAAAATTTAGTAATCCGAATACTTTACAATCTTGTTAAAGCTGAGACAAGAAAAGTCTGTCTGAAAGAGAAAGAAAGTCTGTAATGATGGATGCCATGAAAAAAGACACCAAACCTGGGGAAGAAGAAGTGAATGGGATGGAAGAAATGTCCAGGCTGACCATGTGGGTACAGCTGGCACTGGGAACTACTCCAGCATAAGGGAAAAAACTCACTGTGTCTTGTGGCACACTGGACTAGGATGTCTACAACCTTTTTGTACCTGTGGGAGGCTGCCAAGTGGTCTTGCACCCTACTGAAAGGTAGGATTGGCCCAGGAGAAAAGGTCATTTTGTCCATGGGTTCAGCAGCTATTTTTCTAGCTGTCCAGAAGAAGAAATAGTTGTGGTCACCAACAACTTCCTTTCATTCTCACGCCATCCCTAGTCAAAGCAGCTCCAGGCAACAGTCTGCAAGCTATTTCACAGCAAGCACCCACCTCTGCTCTAGTCAGCCTGGCCCAGGGCACAGCTCTGCCATACAGTGCAGCACAGTGTCAGATGACAGCTGACTTGTCCCTCTACACACCGTGCAGTAAGTACACAGGGCTGCTGCTGCTGCAGACCCAGGGAGCTGCCTGGCTCCTGCATGAGACAGCATAGAGCCATACAGCCATTGATGGAACCTCTGACCCTGCAGGATTGCTTAACCCATGATCAGTGTCACCCTGGTGCATGTATGTATGCATTGTGATGAGAAAGGGGCAATGTGGAGACTAAAGCAACTGACATTTGCCTGTTGGGGCTGGGATGGGGATCCTAGAATCATAATGAGTACAGGGATGAATCCCTAAAGGATCTACTTCCATGACAATTTTTGAAACCAGCACAGTCTGTGCATTGGGTGTGCACAGTTATTATTCCATAAAGACAAAGGAATTAAAACTGTTGTCAATGTCTCTTTCTAAGAGTCTGGAAGAAGCCCAGAGCTTCTTATCTTTTGCCCAGAGCTGGGCAAACAAGTTTGCATATGTGCATCTCTGCGGTTTATAACCTTCTTAAGGCAGAGGTAACTGTGTTCTTATCATCACCAAGTGGAAGGCCAATTGGGCTGACTGTAAAAACCAAGTAATTCCTGCTTTTAGTGCTGTTTTGAGTAAAATCCTTAGTGTTCAGCCATTAAAATGAAGCAGATAGCTCAGCTTTTAAAGTGGCTTAATGATAAAAGAGAGTTCAAAACTGGCTTACAGTTTCCCCCGCAGGGCTCCCACAGTGCCAGTGTTGTAACAATCACTTTGCAGAGAGCTGGCCACCTTTAGCATTTGGCCGTGCTGCAGGAATGCCAATTGTAATTAAACATGTTAAAAATACATTTCACAGCTTATTCAGGGTGACAAATACTTTCTGTTCTACGAACCTGTGAAAATTAAGGCAGCTCTCCTCCCATATTTTTCTCTTCCAAAGTACTGTTTTCATCCTAATGAATTAGAAGGATTTAGCAGAATTTTCTTCAAACCTTTCCCTAGAGCCTCGTCCCAGTTCTGTAGTGGGATGCTGAGTCACTGCAGTCTGCTCACATAGACTGCTCCTGGTCTCAGCTGGGCATCCAGCTGATCCACTTGGTCCACAATAACTTTTCCTACCTAGCCATCACCCTCTTTATTGACAGGTAAAGGACACTTCTGTTGTTGAAATGGTGCCAGGTAAGGAAGAGCGAGATAATGGATGCAAAATGGTAAAGTAATCATAAAAGGGAAGAAAGCTCACTCACCATGGACCAGGTTGTCAATAAAGGCTGATCTCCTTAGTGTGCAGTTAGTCAGCTGAAGTACAAAGTTATACCACATGCTGCTCAACACGGGGAAGGCACATTTATAGAAAGGAAACTTCCACTCTGCCTTCAGCCACAGATGGGAAGCACATGTGTGCCCTATGTCATTGAGATGCTCTATGGGCCACATCAGATGCCTGCAATGTGCTCCCCAGGGCATTAATCTGATCTGCTCTGCCAGCATGACCCAGCTGTGCAGGCTGACCAGCTAACCTCACTGCTTCACAAGGACTGACTTCACAACTTCCAAAGCAACTTTCTTAGGACAATGCTTTCTGTCAACCAACACCTTTATGGCAGTGATGTAACACCTGAGAGATTGGCATATCATTCTTAATAGATCTGTTGAACTCAGGCATTCTATGGGCTCATGAATATAAAGGCTGCCCTGTTTCTGCTCCACTATACATATATGAATTACAATTTTTGCCTCATTATCTCTTCATTTACCACCATCCAGAAAATTTTCTCAGTCAATGAGGTGCTTGTGTTCTCTGTACTGTGAGTTAATGAAATGGACTCCATGATGCAACTGTCTACAAGGTTGTCTGTGACGGCCTCTAGTACTAGCCTCTCCCATGCAGTATTCTGAGGTTAGTGGAAAAAATTCAGCCTGTTCTACTACAGCCCATTTGCAAATTTTATTTTATAATTATTCTGGGAAACCTATAATTTGTTTTTCAATATATTAATATATATACATTTAGATGTGTGTATATATACACGTCGATGTGTATATATATATACTTTGTCAGAGGATGTCAGAATTGACATAAAGGCTGTCACGTGAATATGTCTCAAAACTTTAAAAATGGGGTCATACATGCTAATTTGAGAAGCTCTTCTTCAATATTGCCCTCAGAAACAACAGGCAACATTAACTTGTGCCACTCAACCTCCAATTTTAGAAGGCTCTCAAAAGCTAACAGGAAGTAGGTAGTGATGTATAAAGGCAAGTACTGAAGCAATCTGCTCACTCAGTGGTTCTAGGAGCCGCTGTTGATGCTCCCAGTTACTGCAAATTAAACCATGAAGCAAGCTCTTAGGCCCTGCACACCTGGGGTGCAGATCTGTGCTTGTCAGCTTGTTTACAAAATTCTCATGTTTTTCTGAGATGGTTTGGCTCATCACAATTGTTTTTTAATCACCTGTGGTACTTCATTTACAGTACCAGGATAGCTATGAGAGAATTAGTTTTCTCTCCATGATAGTTGTTAGTGTAATTCACGGCTTGTTTTTAATTGCTGGATCAAATTACTCAGTGTGTTATTTTCTGTGTCATCCCATGACAGAGAAGTCCAGAGAGGTACCTGTATGCCTGGTTTCTCCAAAAAAAAAAGGTGACTCAAATGTAATTTGCTAAACAAAATTTTCTTCTGTCCTCAAAGTGTATTCTAAGAGGCAGAGAGCCAGATAAGTGCAGCTCGTAAGTTAATGCAAATCATGAAAATGAAAATGATTGCACCTATTTATTTCCAGAATGACTGGCCAACTTGGAGGCTCAGATAAATTGAGTGGCAGACTTCCGTTAATTAACACTGGTGTTAGCATTAAAAGGGAAAATGCTGAAACATATTTAAGAGTTGGCATTTAGCCATCTTACAGGACAGAGAACAAAGGACAGGATCTGCTGTCTTCTCTTGCTGGTCTCTCTGCTTCATGACAGTCTGGGCTCTCCCCACCCTGAGCCAGCAACATGAGGCAGACACAAAGTGAGCTTCAAGCTGCCCCCAGGCAAAGTTACAGCCTACAGGCCTCCTTGTTGCTACTGCCATCTCCCATTCAGGCTGGAAAGATCTGTCCTGCCATTTACACATGAGCATCAACTGGCCTCACCTCACTTGGTTGAGACAAGAAGGTGAGCTCTCTAATGGAAAGGTGTATGACACAGGCAGAGAAGATCTGGCTGCTGGTTTTACCATGGGAGAACCCTTAGTATCTTCCATGGCTTATGTGTCTCTTTTCATATCTCTGCAACACTGCTGTGGTCCCAGCCTGTCCTCCTCAAGGTTCTCCCTGTTGTGTCATAGTGGGGCGAGCAGGTAGCATTTATAGTATCCATAGATTCCATATGCCCCAGGAGGATACTTGTTGGGGTGGTTGATCCAAGCATTCACAGTGTGCTACTGCCAAAGCCCCAAAGCTCATGTGGCCAAAAGCTGGAGGACATGCCAGCATGGCATTGCTTCCACAGTGGCAACCTCTGCCCTTGGCTGCTGACAGCTGCAGGTTCACAGGGTGTGGAGAATTGTCCTGATCTGCTTTTATGTTCTTGAGTTGAAGCACACACACTGCCCTAAGAGAGTCTGGTCTCTCCTGACAACCACTTAGATAAATGCCTTATACCTGAGTAGTTAATTAATTTTAGAATAACCTATTGAAGAGTATATAAATGTACTCCCATCATAGCTAAATGTCATCTCCAGGAAAAACAAAGGTATTTCGGCAGATAAAAACCCTGTAAAAATAGCAATTGGGAAAGTACATTTTTAAACTTCCACTGATGTTTATTTTTGAAGCCCTGAAATTCAACTACCCTTCAGATATCTAGTTATTATTCACATCACAAAGGGTAATATGTTTTGTTCTTTTGCAACATCAAAAATAACTGTGTCCACCCCTTCAGATGCTGATGGCTGTGCATTTCCCTATAGGACAAGGGGAGGGTGAGAGCAGAAGTGGGGAAATGTATGTTACATCATGGCTCCTGAGAAGCATGTGTCGTGCTGTCTGTTTCAGTGTTGCAACACACTGAGTTCAAAGTAAAATCAATTTGTAACAGAGGGTCATTTGTGTTGAATTGTTGCCATAATGTGTTACCTTAAATTTTGCCAGGACTGGTGCTCTGTCAGGGGAAGTCATCTTATGAAATACACCCCAATTCCAGCAAGTGTAAGAACTGTCTGTGTGTGGTTAAATGGTAGCTGTATGAATATATAAAGATGCTGTCACTGATGTACAGCATTTGGGTTGCAGTAAATAAAGCAGTCCCTTTAATCTTTCTGCTTCCTAGGTAAATATACAGAAACCCAGTATGCATAAGCAGCTTCAAAAATGTCTGTGCCACCAGGAAGAAGCGTAGGTTCTCCAAAGGGATGTTTGCAAGAAGGGATAAAAATGGAGCTGCAAAAAGGAGGCAATAGGAAAGATCTGTGCAGACTGGCTCTCCATGTCTCCAAGAAAGTCCAATGAGGTTAGTGATGGGGCCTGTCCATAACACCCACAGTCCACGTTGCTTCCTCTTGGCCACCTCTATAAAGCACATTCCCAGGCAAAAATGAAAGTTGAAAGGCATTGCAGGGACACTATATCCTTCCTTTTCAGAAGCAGGAGGTACCTCCTTGTCCTGGGTTCAGCAGTAGCAGTCATTTTTCTCCTTCTTAGTAGCTGGTGCAGTGCTGTGGTTTTGACTTTCAGCCTGGGAACAGGAGCGGAAGCCAGGAGGAAGCATAGACAGGATACCTGACCCAAACTAGCCAAAGAGGTATTCCATACCACAGCACGTCATGCCCAGTATATTAAACTGGGGGCAGTTACTCAGAAGGGCTGGTTCACTGTGGTGTTGGACTAGGTACCGGTCAGTGCTCAGTTGGACTGGGTATTATTGGTCAGCGGATGGTATTGTATTCTCTTCCCTTGTTATTTCCTTTATAATCATTATGGTAAGAGCAGTGTTTTGTGTTATACCTTAGTTACTAAACTGTTCTAATCTCAACCTGTGGGAGCTGCATTCTTTTGATTCTCCTCCCCATCCCTTCGGGAGCGGGGGGTGTGTGAGGTGTGGGGTGTGGAAGAATGGGGTTGGGTGTGAGAGAGAGACTGTGTGGCTGACTGAGTTTAAACCACAACATGCAGCCATGGAGCCATCAGCCAGCTCTGCTCAAAGCACTGCTAGTGGTTTAGCTGGGGCACTAGAGAAGCTGGTGTGGTTTGTGAGACCCATGCAGGAGGTGAGGGAATATCTGTGGGACTAATCTGTGTCAAGCCACATCCACCCACAACTGCAATGCTCACAGCAGCCAAGCTGGCTATTCTAAAGCTAGTTCAGCTCTGTTTGTGTGAGCTTCAGAACAGAAATAGCTACAGGCAACTCTACTTTAAGGTATTTATCTATATGAGTTTTCCAGCTCATAAAGCAGAGTGAGTAAGAGATCTGCTGGGTTGAGTAAATGGTCCTCCACATCACTGCCCCACGTATCAGTTACATGTGTTACAACTGGGCTCCACTTCATGTTGTAAACTGAAGAGACAACTTTGACATGAAGACCAAACAGAGGTACAAGCTAATGATATGTAAGAGGGGTAATTGTTTTTTGAACAGCTGGGCAAAGCAGCTCAGTAGCCCTTACCATCTAGGGGCAAATACTGTTTGTCTTTTTCTTGAGACACTAGTCCCTCTCACAGAAGACCACTCACTGTCACACTACATTCCTTCTGCAGCACTCTTCAGCAGACAGCTCAGTAAGGCTGGACACTACCCCCAGTCGTGACTCAAAATGAGAAAAACCGTGTAGAGGGTGAGAGCTGAGTGAGAACAGGAGGGAAACAGGGAAATAGAAGTCTGTGTTTGGTAAAACTGGGCACTGGTCTAGTGGGATAGTGAGGCTGTGCTGCTGTTCTTCAGCCTCTGATGTAGGTAACAGGGTGAAATGTAGCTTCTCAAAGCCCAGGCATGAGAGAGTCTAATTCCTGTGATAACAGGCTGAAGCTGTTCAGTATGTTCATCAGTGGCCTGGATGGTGCTTCAGAAAGCCCCTCTTCCATCAAACTTGAAGATGACACTGAATGAACAAGAGCGGCCTATGCAGGGAATGGCAGCCTTTCAGTCCAGAAACACTTTGAGTTTCCGATGACTGAGGATGTCAATCCAGAAGACACAGGAGACTCAAGACATCAGTCAACCTGTGAGGCTTAGCCAGGAGAGGCATAGGGTTCAGCCATTGGGAAGGACAGCTGGAAGCATGGCACAGCTGGGGAGTGATAGACTGGGTCACCAGCCTGCTGAAGGGGACCCAGGGACTTGCAGTGGGCTGCAGGCTTAGGCCACCAGGAATGCTTCTCTGAACAAGGCCATATGATGCTGAGCTGCAATAGAAAGAGCAAGGTTTTCAACCAGTGGATGCTTTCATTCCCCTTTACTCAGCACTGGTGAGATCTCAACCAGAATAGAGCCTGGCCAAGGAGGGGTTTGAAAATGTGGGAACACCACCAGGATAGACATGACCACCAAGGGTAGGCTTGAGAAACTGATGCTCAATCACATGAAAATGAGGAAAAGAGGTGATTTCTTACAATTACACAAAGGAAACTTAGAAAGATCACAGAGCCAAAGTCAGCCTAGAAGTGGAAGATGATACAGAAAAGGGTAATGGCTGCAAACTGCACCTTAGGAAGTGGACATTCAGACTATTTTGCTGGGTGAATTGCTCAGCACAGGCTGGAAGTCCTCCTTGGAAGTTTTCAGAACTGCAAGGAGTCAGAGACAATGGCTGAGTAAAATGTCATAAAAAGCAGGCCTACTGACAAAAAAGCATAAGAGTTCTTGAAATTCAGCTATGGTAAACAGCTGTACTAAAACTGATTTTGCATGGCTCTGTAAGGGCACAGCAGGGACGCTGTACTCTGGGAAAAATATGTCCATAGTGAAGTGTGCCGTGCTGAGCAAGGTGAGGGCCTGTCACAGCACCTTGTGCTCCGAAGAATTGAACTGCCAGCTCCCTGCATGCCTCTTCTCCTCCTGCTTATGGGATGGGTAAAAAGGTGCTTGAGGCAAGGAGGTTTTAATGAGTCATGGAGCATATGGTTCCTTCCTTCCACTGAGAAACAAAAAAAGACTTGTTGGCCATTTAAGCAGGGCTCCGTGTTCCTACCACCTTGTTGCAATCTGAGTGGAAATGTGATCTCTGTGGGGCACTGTAGCTGTGCCCCACACTGAGCAGACCTCTGACTGGGATGCAGAAAGCAGGGGGACCAGGGACCCATACCAGGTTCATAGCACATCTTTTCCCAGGCAGGTCATCAACCCGTGCAGAGGCCTTCTCCCAAGGTTGGAGGAGCATCACTGAAAAATATCTCAGTGACACAGGGAGGGCATCACTTACTCCTCAATTCCAAAAGCTTTTTTTGCATCCCACTGCACATTTTAAGACATAAAGAGTAATCTTTGGGTGCCAGCTTGTGTCTTTTGGGGGTTTTCACTGTGCAAGTACAGCATCCTACTAAAGCAAGGAGCTGAAGCAAGCATTGTATCCTACCTGGGCTGTGAACAAACAGAGGAGCTCAGTTTCCATTTGACAAATACATCCATTCACTGGTGTTTTTTCTATTTTTTTTTGATCGGGGAGCAAATTTCCCGTTACAGTGTGTTCTCTGTGTCCCCAGGCCCACATATACTTTCCAGCAGCTCTCCTCCGCATTCCACATTACAAAATCAATCTCTATTTAAGTAAGAGGGGATATTTATTTCTTAATTTTTTTATAATGTACTTTATGATTTGTTACAGCTCTCGGTTTTGTATTATTTATTTATTGTGCCTACAGGCGTGTCCTGCCACATGGTAATAGAGGAGCTACAGGAATTAGAGACCTAAGCAAAACCAAGTTCAATAATTCCGCTACACTGTAGGACTCAATCCAGAATTAACAAAGGAGCAAAGCTGCAGTGCAAGGACAACAAGGACAACACCATTACAGTTTCGCTCCCAAGTTTTTACAAACCTAGTGGAAGCAAGCTAACCTGGAAAAATCAATCATAACTGAAAGCAAAAATTAGAATTGGATTTTAATGTATCTCCCAAGGTGTTTACAACTGAGTTATTTCCTTTGGAATTCTTGAAAGTTAATTATGAATTTGCACAGAGACCTGATTGAAACAAGTATCAAGGTTTTCTGTTTCTTCCTTTCTCACCTCCTTCCTGCAAAGATGATTCCCTTTCAAAATACACTCAGAAGCTCAGTAAAAAGAGCATTGATTTACCTTGCAACACATATGCATTTGTTAAGTGGTATCTCAGCCCAATGGCAAAGCTCTCACTAACTTCAGCAGGATAGGGTTTACTTTAAGCAACTGAGTTAATTTGTCACTGAAATCTGAAAACCTGAAAAGCAGGGCTCCTGGGCCTTGCCTGCACTGTGTGCCAACCCTCAGGGAAGTCATGGTTGTACTCATTGAGGCACAATGGCTACAGCATACCTGCATCCTCAGTGTTTGGCTGCAATAAGTGCTACTGGCATCCCAGGGCCACAGCCTCTGCTTTTCATGGGGACAGCATCAGTGATCAGGCTCTTGGGTGGCAGGGGATGGAAGAAAGCCAGATACAGTGTGTGTTTACTCACAACAACTGTACACCTATGCATCTGACCTCCTTCACTGTGCATGGAATCTGATTTAGACAGGAGTTGGAGCTGCTGGGAATCAGCAGCTTGCTGACTGTTTCCCTTGGAAAATAAATACTTAACTCAGTAAAAACTGATTCAGGTGAAGCTGGTTCAAATTTCTGAAGGTTTGGTCACTCAGTTTAAAAACTCTAATTTTTATGGCATTTTTCTGCAAAACTCTGCTTCATTCCCTCCTCTCAAGATCTTCAAGAGTCTTCTCTTCCTGTTGCTTCTTCACCAAATCCCCAGGCACACCTGGCATCCAGAGGTACATGCTTTTTCAGGGCTATTTGCCAGTGATTTCTGTCACTGTCTCTGAGTAGTGCCCCAGTTACCAGGCCAGCCCTCAATGAATGTCATACCGTGACACTTAGCATTTCACCCTGCTGCCAGCTTTCTGCCTGATGAACTTTTCTGAAGGAGTCTTCCAGAAGACAATTTATCTCCTGACTATCAGGACATTTGGGTTTGTGATGAGAAGTCAGGTTCTTGCTGAGACAGCAGCAGCGGTGGTCACACTGAGCCTTCTGAGACGCTGTGCTGCTTTAGACACTAAAATGAGAGGAAGACAAACATTGGGGTTTGTTTCTTCTTTCTAGAGCTGATGAAATGGCAAGTGACTAGTCAGGAATTACATAATCCAGCAGTAAGAGATTTAGCAATCTCAAGTCCTGTTTGGAATAGTTACAGAGGGAAAAACACCATTCTCTGCAGGAATGGTTGCCTCAATCATACCTAAGAGGAACTTCCAAGAAATCAGTCTTTGGATGACAGGTTTCTTTGGATGGGACATCATTGACTCAAGATATAGTTGTCACTGAACATTGGTATTAGGGGCCTGGGTTTGCTTCATATGGAATAAAAAGTCACCAGAGTTAATTGAGTGCTGCCTATAGGCAGAATAAAGAAATGTCAGTAATGTTCTTCATTTGGTGACTTTCTGATTTACATCAGGCAGACAAAGTTGATTAAAGCCAACCACAGCTGGCTCCATTCTAGCCAACTGAAAGTGTTTCAGCTCATGGAAGTCAGAGTTGAATCTTTGGTGGGGAGAGTTTGAGCATATGGCTCCCTTCAGAGAGAGCCCTGACTATGTTTGGACTAGCCAAGCTCCTCATGAGTAAGGTGAAAGGCATCCTCTGCTGGGGCAGAGCAGTGCTACCTTTTCTGCTCAGACACAGGAATTAAGGCTGGGTGCCTGCTTTGTGGTGAGGGCTTCTCAACAGACTGGCCTGGTGGTGAGCCACTCCAGAGGCTGCCATTGGCACAAGGGCTCGGCTCATCGCTGGCAGTGTTCACATTGCCTTGCCAGCCAGCAAGACTTGCCTTCTGGCACTGCAGTCTACTCCAGTACTGCTATATTCCCAATCTGGATTTTATAGAATTGTAAAATTAACTAGGCTGGAGAGGACCTTTAAGATCATCAGGCCCAACCTTCACCCCCAGGCTGCCAGGACCACCACTAACCCATGTCACTGAGGGCCTCATCTACTCATTGTTTTGAACACTTCCAGGGATGGAGTTTTCACCACTGCCCTGGGAAGCCTGTTCCAATGCCTGAGCATCCTCTCTGTGAAGGAATTGCCCTTAATACCTAATCTAAACCTTCCGTGGTGTAGCTTGAGGCTGTTCCCTCTTGTCCTAGCACTTGTTATTTGGCAGAAGAGATCAGCCACCTCCTCTATCCATCCTTGGTTTCTCATCACTGATTTTGCCATCAAATGCTATCTGCCAGTCTGACTGAGTGAGCGCTATATCACAGGTACCCACACATAACTGCTTCCTTCTTTCAGGTGGGTGTTCTTGTGCTTCCCCACCTGACCTCCCTTGCATCAGGACACAAAAACATAAGAAATGTTCTCCTGGGTCCAAGAGATAATTCACCCCTTCCCTTATTCTGTCTTTTGTGGTGCAAACATAGATGCTACTCTATGAGAGCTTGTGAGCCTGACCATGACCTGCCCACCCAACACATGCATCTACAGGCATGTTTGCACACACTGCTCCAGCAGCAGGAGCTGTTGTGGTAGGAACACTGGAAGATACCTTCCTACACAGCTCTTTCAGAAGCTTTTTAAAGATCTCTTGTCCAATAATTTGCCCAACCCCTCATGGGGTCCACTGGCCCTCTGTCACCTCTTGTAACAACAAATCACACTGGCAACCATGTAGCGAAATGTTTTCTTTCCTTTGCTTTAAACTGATCTATGCCAAGTGCTCTTTTGTTCTAGCATTATGGGCTGTAAAAATTCTGAAGTCACGTCACCGCCTGTGCAATTTTGTAAAGGACATTTCTTCTTTCTATAACTGCAAAGAAAACATCTTGAAGAAATATTGAAGATTTCCATTCTCTTTGTTACTTAGGAGAGCTGGAAGTTGTATGCTCCACTGTTCTTTTAAGAGAGTAGCATGTGTTTTAGACCCAGATTTTGATGACAAGTGGCATTTTCAGAAGGTTAGTTGCTGAGCTTCTCACAGGTACTATCCACAATCAACAGCTATGCCTGAGGGGTAGGAATTAGCTATTTCCCTAACTTCAGTGCTTGTGAAAATACTTCAGGTACACATCTGCAGTTTTTATTGCCCAAATGCCTTTGAAAACTCATAGGTCAGTTTTGAAAGCCACCCATGGTTGTTGTAAGCTGCATAAATACTTTTCTTCTAATAACCAATGCCTCACTATGGTTTTGAGTGACTCATTAAGAGAATACTCCCATTAGTATTCTACTGTCATTTAATTCCAAAATGTGTGACACAACTTGCTGGAAAGTACGAAGTGTTTTGATGCTGATCTTCAGAAAGTCTGGCCACAGGTACGATGGTATCACTAGCTAGTCTGTACTGACACATTCTGAAGCAGAGTGGAAATCTTTACCTATCTGCCTCCAAAATCTGTGTACCAGTTTGAACCTCTGAAAACCAGAGCAGATAGGGCAGGCTGAGCCAAAAAAGACTGTATTCTTATTAATTGGCCCAGGTTTGTAAGGTCGTTGCTGATAAAAAGTGTTACAATGAATCTGGGAATGGAGACAAAACATGACTCCCTGACAGAGCACGGGGTTTTTCTGTGTTGCTCCACCACAGGAATGATCTTTATATTCTCTTAAATCTCCTGGCTGCCTGTGTTGCTTTATTTCATCTTAGTTGTTGGAAAACAGCTTGCTCAAGGCCTTGAGTCAGCAATAAATTAACTTTTTTAAACAAAAAACATGGCACACCCATTAGAACAACTGACCTTTAGCCCTTAACATAAAACTGAGAAGTGCATTACTATTTGCTTTGTGAGGCAAAAGGCAACTATCTGCTCCTTTGCATTCTCATGTGATGCTGCTGATGTTACTCTTGGTTAAGTTATTGCAATCCTGCAGTGATTCAGATTAACTAACTTGTAGGCTTCTTCTCCTGAAGCATGTTAATAGGTAAAGTTCACTTCTCAATAGCTAATTTTATATTATTTCAAAGGATGGTTACATATTTATGTATTATTTATTACATAAATCTAGCATGATACATTATTTACAGCAGTATTAACAGTATTTATTATTATGCTACTGTATTAATATATATGATTTCAAGCAAGACTTTTTCCAGTTGTTTGTTGATTCCAGTTATTGGACTTAATATTATGCTAAGCAGACAGTACTGTCCTGTGGGCTGAGGTTGCTGAAATCTAATTACTTTGTCTAAGAAGTGACATTTACTTTTACCTTAGTAACATTTTATAACTGGGGACATGTTTTGGTTAGCTTTTCCTGGGTATAAAGGGACAGAAAGAGGGATGTGAGACATTCCATTGATATGGAGTACTTGTGCAAAGTCCCACAGACCCACATACTGTTTCAGCTGCTAGAGACGACAGTGGAGATGCGGACATGGAGATCCCCTTCATTTTGCTGCCTTTGAGGGAAACAAGAATCACTGTAAACATATTGCACAAGTCCCAGTTAACCCTAAACATGGACTGGTATCACTGAGTGGGTTAGGGAAGTGGTTTCTTGAAATTACATTGCTATAGCAGCCAAAGCTCTAGCCTAGAGCTGATTAGACCTTCAAAAAGCCTAGATGGAATAAGAAATTTTGCTGGGGAATGGAGTTACACAACTAAGGGACTTGCAGTCCTCTATGGCTTAACCTCACCAACAGAGCTCTTTTCTTGGAGGAACAGAATCTGACCGGTGTGCCTCTAAGAAGATCAGCTGTGGATAGATCAGAAATAAACTCTGAGTGATTATGAAGGATGAAAAGGCATCTTGTGGCATAAATAGGAATCCAACCTGAGCATAAATTTCAAAACAGTGGTGGCTTTAAATGCAGTCCTATTCTTTCTCAGAGGCGCTGGAAAGTCTCTCCCTTAAAGCAAGAAGTTGAGGCCTCTTCTCAATAGTGTCCAGCTTTGAGTTGTCTTCAAGGCCCATTTTCCATTCCCACTCTGCCAAATGCACTGCCAACCACTTCATACCTAAGGCCATGCCCGGGGGTCTAATTTGGTAACATGTAGGTGAGCTTATTCAAGAAGTATCTGACCTGCTGTATACTTCTGGTTTATTGACCACTGTCCCCATTTTTCTAGATTGGCCTGCTTGACTTGCTTCTTCTTCCATGACCCCTCATTGCAAGAATCTCTGGAGTTCACCGTGAGACTTCCTTCACTCATGGTGCTTGCTATTTACCAGGCACTTCTTGCTACGGTAAGTGCTTAGGAAATGTAAATCTTCATGAGACGAGGTCAGACTCCTTTCTATAGCTAATCTTTAATGCAAGCACTCTCCCAGGCAGGTTTCAGATATCGTTTGAGGATACAATGACTTTAATAGTCTAAGCTTGTTTGCTTATCACTGTATTAAACCTTTCTGTACTGTTCAGCTCCATTTCTGTCTGTGGGGTGTGTTACTTGTGTTTCTCCAGCTATTCTGTCTTTTTGTCTTTGGTCCCCCATATTCTCCACAGTTGATTCTCTGTAACCAGACCTCTTCAGCATGCCAGCCTTCCTGCCCTCCTTCTGGTCTTCCAAGCTTGCCCAGCTATCCACCTTCTTTTCGTATTGCTTCCTGCACCTGGTACACTAACACTGTCTCACTTCAAATCTGTCAGAAAAGCTGTTGTACATCCTGGTTGATCTTCATACTTTTCCTGACTCATTCCTAGTAACTCTGGTGGAAAAACAGCTGTTTATCTTAGTTTAATTTTGATTGGTAATTAGCAGCTACCTGTCACTATTATTCAGTTTCCTCTAGTGTCCCCTTCTGCTATTTGCTATGCTGTTTTTTTCACTTGGTTTCCATGAGAACCATCTCACTGTATCTCTATCTAGCAGCCCTGCCATATATTTGACTCCTGTCAGGAAAAAGCAAATAGAGAACTCCATACCCTTAGGTAATAATTTGTGGCTTCAGCTGTTCCAGCAACACTCAGAATATGGTGGAATCACCTCCTAAAAATATATCTCGGACCATCAACATTTCCATATCCTCCTATACCATAATAAATGGAAGTCTATCCCATAGCACACTGTCAATCTACACTCAGCCTCTCTAGCTGAACAAAAGCTCAACAGATGTACCTCAAATCTCCAACTGTATCAGCAGCCAAAGATACAGAGGAACCTCTGCTATCCTTTTTCCTGGGAACACAGCTAGCTTCCTTGTAAATCCCACCAAACGCCAATGTAGTGGGCTGCTGGACTTAAAAACTTCACTCCTTCCTGCTGTTTTGCAGACTGTGCTTGTGAAATCTCCTTCTGGAGGCTCCCTAAGCCATTCAGTCTTAGTCTTCCTTCAAATAAGAGAGAAGTGGCTGCTCTTCTCGGAGAGGGTGTGTAGCTCTCTGGCATAGAGAAGCAATGGGCCAGGCATTGCAGACCTGGGGCAGCTGGGTGCCTGGCAGCCCCTTGGGATCCAGGGCAGGAATTGGGCCCTTGAAGTTTTTAAGTAGCAACAAAGCACAAGGGGATCTCTCAGTGCCCTCAGGGCAAGAAAAACACAACAAATTAAAGATTATGTAATTTGCTTGAAAGACATAACAGTATAACACCATGCTACATACAGCCTCTGAGAATAACAACATGAAAGGGTTGCTCAAATCACAAAGCTGGCCCTCACCACCCAGCCAGAGTATATTTAAATACCATTAGCTGTACTTCACATAAACATAGCGCTTCCAAGCATCAATAGTTCAGGTTTTGCCAATTCATACATTGAGTTTTGTCCACCTACAACCTTATAACACCACTAAATAGCATCTTTAAAGTTTGCTATTAGTTATTACATATTGTTAGTTATTCAGAGCTCAGCTCAGATGCCTCTATACAAATGTCCGTAGTATGGGAAATAAACAAGAGGAATTAGATGTGTGTGCATGTCTACAGGTATATTATATCATTGGCATCACAGAAACATGGTAAGGTGGCTCCTATGACTGGAGTGTTGGAATGGAAGGTTATAGGATCTTTAGGAAAGACAAGCCAGGCAGTTGGGGAGGGGGTGTAGCTATTTATATCAATGACTTACTGGAGTGTATGGAACTCTGTCTGGGGATGGATGGTGGGCCAGGAGGGACTTTCTGGGTTAGGGTCAGAAGGAGAGCTGTGATGGGGCCATTACAGTAGACGTCTGCCACAGGCCACCTGATCAGGAGGACTGTGCTGATGAAGCCCTCTACAGACAGATAGGAACAGCCTCATGATCACAGGCCCTTGTTCTCATGGGGAACTTCAACCACCCTGACATCTGTTGGAGGGACGATACGGCCCAGCACAAGCGATCCAGGAGGTTCCTCGATTGTGTAGAAGACAAATTCCTTCTGCAAGTAATAGAGGAGCTGAC
>NDXB01017152.1:284-25579 GCA_002631895.1 Agapornis roseicollis
ATGGAGACCTCATAGCAGCCTTCCAGTATCTGAAGGGGGCCTATAGGGATGCTGGGGATGGACTCTTCATTAGGGACTGTAGTGACAGGAGAAGGGGTAATGGGTTCAAACTTAAACACGGGAGGTTTAGATTGGATCTAAGGAAGAAATTCTTTCCTGTTAGGTTGGTGAGGCGCTGGAATGGGTTTCCCAAGGAAGTTGTGAGTGCTCCATCCCTGGTGGTGTTCAAGGCCAGTTTGGATGAAGCCTTGGGTGACTTGGTTTGGTGTGAAGTGTCCCTGCCTATGTCAGGGGGGTTGGAACTAGATGATCTTAAGGTCCTTTCCAACCCTAACTATTCTATGATTCTATGATTCTAAGTCAACATGAGCCAGCAGTGTGTGCTCACAGCCCAGAAACCAACCATAGCCTGGACTGCATCAAAAAGAGCATGACCTTTTGAGGTTGAGGGAAGCGATCCTGCCCTCTACTCTGCTGTAGTGAGACCCCATCTGAGTATTGCATTTAGCTCAGGGCTCCCAACATAAGAAGGATGTGGACCTGTTGGAATAAGTCCAGAAGAGGGCTATGAAGATGCTCAGAGAGCAGAGCACCTCTTTTATGATGACAGGCTGAGGAAGTTGGGCTTCTTCAGACTGGGGAAAAGAAGGCTCCAGGGAAACCTTCTAGCAGCCTTCCAGTCCTTGAAGGGGGTCTACAAGATATCTGGACAAGGCCCATTTTTACTAGAGCCTGCAAGGATAGGGCAAGAGAGAACGGCTTTAAAGTGAGAGTGTATTTAGATTAGATATAAGGAAGATATTCTTTACTGTGAGGGTAGTGAAACACTGGAGAAGTTGCCCGGAGAAGTTGCCCAGAGAAATTGCAGATCCCCACCCTTTGAAGTGGTCAAGGCCAGGTTGGATGGGGCCTGGAGCAACCTGGTCTAGTGGAACATGTTCCTGACTCTGGCATGGGGGTGAAACTAGATTATCTTCAAGGTCACTTCTAACCTAAACCACTCTATGATTATATGATGCTATGATTCTATAAGTTAAACTGGATTTCAGTTTAAAAATATTGATTTAAATCTACTTTTTTAATTTCAAAATTTCTGACATATGTAAAGCTTTTCTGAATGGAAATATACTTGACTTTTCTGTATGTCTTTTATACATAACATTTGTGTATTTGACTGTCCTCCTCCTACCCCAGTATTATAAGTAGGGGATCATAAGTACACGTTCCTTTATAAACACAGATTCCTTCACTGTCAAAAGTTGCTCTCTGCAAAATAATGTCAAGGAAAGAGTTAACAAAAAGGTCAATGAAATGTGAAGACATCTGGTCTTCAATGTGTACAAAAATAATATTTGTGATTTAAGATGTCTTTTATGTTCCTATTGCTCAAAAATAGATTTTTCTTTTTGGTTGAACATTTTCTGCCTTCCATTGAGTGCAGTAGATGACTGCCTTAGGGCATTTCTGAAGGGGAAAACTAAAAGAAAAATTACTAAGTTCCTTTTTTCAGAACTGCTGCTCTGCATATCCAGTAATTTTTTTAGTACAAAGACATACCAGCCAATGGGGAGTTTTGTTTGGAAAGGGACTATAAGATTAGGTTCTTAGTATGCAAGTGTAGCCACCAAATGAGGATAAGTCTGAAGTGACCAGGAAGGGGCAGTTACAGCCCTCTTCTCAGTTTTTACGTTTCAGAATTATGCAGGTATCACATTAGAGCAGTTTGGACAAAACAGGAGAAAAGGCCAGGAAGGGAAGGAAGAGTTCATTCTGCAGAACAGCTAGGAAGCAACATTATGGTCCCGCGGTTGAGGTAGCCCTGTGCTCAGACACAAGCACAAGGTGACCTTTCAGGAGCATGGAAAGACTGTTTTTTGTAGAGCTTTACTATGCAAGTACTGTAAATCAGGTAACTCAGGCATAATGGATCAAAAGCTGTACGAAAGGACTAACCATTTACCCTTTATGGCTAAAGAGCAGCACTTGCAATCAGGAGATGTAGCACATTTCTGGTCTTTATTTTTGAATCAGCACAGATGAGTTAGCTGAACTGTTCCTCAGTTTTCCCTCTTGCTGTGAGAAACTGCTGTAGCTTTTGTGATGTATTTACACCAGAGCCTCAGCTGAAGATGCTCTTCAGATCCTTCTCCTAACATTTGTTCTGGACACTCAAGCAGTGCTCTGTGCAGAATTTCAGGGATTAACATTACTGGAATAAATTTTCAGAATGATGTTTATTTTGTAAGCAAAAAGAAGAGATAATACTGGACTGTTAAAACTTATATAGTTATTTACTTACAGTTATTCTCTCTTTAGTGCATATTAGCCAGAAAGAAAAACATTGAAAAACCTTGATCAAAAGGAGAAATCTACAAGGCTTTCTTCTGCTCCACTGTTGCTGCTGGCACTACTGAAACACTATAAAATTTTTGCTATGTTCTTGGATTATGTATTGACATCTTAGCTCATAACAGCTACTTAATGGCTATGATACTTTAGCAGGTTTGTAAAATGCAAAGACCCTAAGCAGGCTTTTGCATAATAGGGGAAGAAACTCTAAGCATCAAAAATATAGCACACATTTAAAAGTTCCTGTTGATATACATTGAAACACTGGCTAAATTAATAAATTTCATTTTATTGGAACAGAGCAGAATGGAATGGAATGGAATTGAATAGTACTGAATGGAATAGAATTCTTTCTTCAGTTGCAAGACACCTAGGACAATCATCTAGTCCAACTGTCTAACTACTTCAGGACTGAAGGCTGTTGTCTGGGTTTTTTATGGCACTGAATCTGGAAAGGGACATGAATGGCATCTTGCAGTATTTCTAGAGATAGATCAACACCAAAACATAGACTTAGGAAAAAGCAAAATCGAGCTTCCCCAATCTGACAGGCTTCTACAATGACATTATGGTAGACCATGAGCCAGCAACACACCCTTTCAAAAAGAAAGCCCAATATTCTCTCCTTGGGTGCATCAGGAACAGTACTGTATCACCTGCAAGTTAGGGGTGTGATCCTTCCCCTCTCCTCAGCAGCTGGGGGCAGGGGGGAGAGGCTAAGCTGGAGTGCTGGGCTGAGTCCTGTGCCTCCCTGGTATGAGGGGAGGCATGGATGTACTGGAATGAGTCAGCAAAGAGCTACAAAGATGCTGAAGGGCTTGGATCATGTGAGTTACGCAGGGAGGATGAGAAAGCTAGCATTGTTCAGCCTGGAGAAGAGAAGGCTCAGGAGGAAATTCTTCATGTGTACAAGGGTGAGCAAAAAAAGGTAGAGCCAAAGCTGTACCAAATGACAGACCAAGAGGCAATGGCCACAAACTGAAACGGGGCAAATTTCAGTTTCCCTGCAAGAAAAGCTTTTTTTATTGTGAGGCTGGTCTAGCACTGGCATAGGTTGCTTGAAAAGGTTCTGGAATCTCCATCCTTGAAGATATTAAAAACTCAACATGGCTCTGAGCAACACTCTGTGCCTGACCATGCTTTGATCATGATCCCCAGAGGTCTTTTCCAACCTTACCCATGGTGGCATTCTTGTGCTTCAGACAGTTCGTTGCAATAAACTCTGCTGTGGTCACTAGAGACTCTTGAAAACTTATTTACTCCTCTTTTTTTTCTTTTTTTTTTTTTTCTTTTTTTTCTCTTCTTCTTTTTATTTCCCCATAGGAAATTATTCCATCCATAAACAAAGGGTGGCTCACACACTGTGTACCACTTCTTCCATTTCCTTTCTGTTTATCTGATACTGCTTTCTGGCAGGGCCTGTGCTAAGCAAAATAAGATCTAATATCTCATGCTGTTCATATGACAAAAAATGCTTACACTGAAGTGAATTAGTGATGGTTTTCAAGCCTCATTGTGTTTCCTGGGGGCAAAGCCAGTGTACACAAGTATAAATGTGCTTTTATTTTAAAGGCTTGGAGGTTAATTTACAAACCCTTTCTGGCAGGAGTAATTCTGATATAAAGTTTTGTTCCCCAGAGCTATTCACTTTTAAAAGGGTTACTTTTTGCAGGAAGCAATCCTTGCATTGCATGTGGCAGTTTAGAAACTGGACTGTGAAAATATTTCTTCTAAACATAGTATGATAATGTGGATGGTTGTTAGCAACACAAATCCTCCACCAAATGGGAACAGCTACTGCATACAGAATCAGTTTTACCTTCATTACTTTTCAAGAGGTTACTTAAATATATATTGTATTTGCTATAGAGCAAATAGGAAACAGAATGTGGAAAAATGAAGGTTTCTGATTTCAGCTGTGGTCCCTTTTCTTTTTTTTTTTTAACTGGCAGTTGTTCCTATTTTCAAGTGTTTGTTTCTACTTTAATGAGGATACCAACTTTCATCCAGTGAGATGTGTGGGTCACTTTGTTAGTGCACTTGCACACACCAAGGCAATACACCAGCTGGAAATTTTGACTTTCAGCTGAATTATTTTTCCCCAGAAAATGGCTTTCCTTTTGACATATTTTAATGTACTTGCACACTGAGAGGACGAGTGGGTGAACAGAAAACAGACTGTTTTATTAACCCAGCAGTCACCTTTGAGATTCATACATGTCCACTTTTTTCTCGCCTTTGTACCTAATCCCAAGAGACTGGTACCTGGCTTCCCTTGGAATAACAAAGTCAGTCGCAAACCTCCAAACATGATTGTTAACTGAATGCCAACTGTTTCTTTTCATCCTTTTTTTTTTTTCTCCAGCAGTATGTTAGGGATTGTGTCCTTATGGGTGCCCTGTAACCATAACATTAATTTGGGTTTATATATACGGATTTTTATTTTTTTCAGTAGTAAAGGTACATTGTGCAAGAAATTAAATTGCTGCTTCTATTTTGTGTGTGTGTTTTATAGTGATTTTTTCAGCTCTGCTAATAGTGGAAAGGGAAGAAATAAAGCAATGCTGCAGGCACTGACTGGACTACAGTTTCAGCTCAGAGGAAAGCTACAGGATCAAAAGTGGACAGACAAGCACCCTCGAGAAGAAGCCCATGCACATTATTCACAGTGTCATATGCCAGTTTCACAGTATCCTGGGTTCAATGGATTTTTTCCGGTGGGAACACACTTTTCATCAGACAAAGCTCCAGCAATCTCAGAGGTACCTATATTACCAACAGATATTTACAAAGCAGATTTCTGAATGTTGTGCTATCTGTAGAAAGGTATTAATTATAACATAATTAGCTCATTTCAAAGTGCATGTAAATGGGAGGTGAGGTATGAAGCTGATGTAAAATATCTAAAAAATATGTAGGGCTCAAGCAAGCAAATGCTGGGGCATTAACTAACCAGATCTTTTCCCCATGCTGCCGCAAAAAATGCTCCTTGAGTCTTTAATCTTAAGATCAACTCTAATGATCTAGGTCAGACAACTTACATTCCATCTTCCCTTTGGATAATGGAATGTCTCTAGAGTTTTTTTCCACATCATGCTGTATTTCCAGGCAGCAGACAGGCTGAGGTCCAGTGGGGGTGGGTGGGGTGGGGGAGTAGGAACAGGACCCAGGAGCAACACATTTGCTCCCTCATCCTATGGTAGTGTAGGCTGCTTCTCAGGACATGGGGAGAGAGGATACGGCCTCAGCAGATGTGGTTCCAGCATCAGCCATTTGGGAACACACTTTTTCCCTGCGTGGCTCTTGACAGCCTGGGGCAGTCCTGGGTTTTGGCCTAGTATTCCAGCTCCAAGCATAAATGATAGGGAAGTGGTTTTGTTGAATGACCGCGGTGTCAGGATCAATATCTCAGAGGCTGCTCATTCCTTGGCCTCAGCAGGGTTTGTGGAGGGGTGCAGAGCTGCAGCACATCATAGGAATGGATGCTTAAAACCCACTGCTGGATCGATCAGATGACTCCACCATATTTCTTTCTATTCAAGTGGGAAGTAACTGTGGTATTTCAGACACCACATGGTGGCAGCTGTTGATAAAGGGTGATACTAGTTTGGTGTTCCCTTTCAAAACTCAGGAATTATTAATTTCAGTGAGTGGAGCAGCCAGGTAGCCATTTCAGAGATGTTGCATCAGGAATGTTTTGCTAGCTTGGTATCTGATGCACTGACCCTTTCTTTCTCACTTAGCACTGGGAAGGAAAATAAAAACAGAAGTAGAGATTCAGCTACTGTCCAAACTCTAAATCCAACAATGAATATTTTAAAGCTTTCCTTGACTGCTAACAAACTTTCCCTCCAGTTCTTGCCACTCCCTTTCTCTTCTCATCTCCTTTCCCTCTCCTGCCCCTCCAATATTCCTCACTGTAGCCTAGGGAAAAGAAGTTTAAGAAAAATAGTAAAGTTTTTATTTATTCCTTACAGTTTTTCTACCCCTGTGGGCATTTGTCTTCCAGTCTGGCTAATGTGCTATAATGAATCTGCACTCTGCTGTACACACACTTATTATCCTATCAATCAGTGAGAAGCAATGCTGAGTACAGTGAGCGCTAACAAGCATTCAGAGTGGTCAGTACACCAGTGCACTACAGTGGCACACTACTTTCCCTACAGGCTGCTTTAATTGGAGGAACATAAATGAGACAGCGTGTGACTGGCACCATGTCTTCTTGCCTATCTCCCTACTTTGGCAAACTGACCCTCTCTGCTTCAGCTTTCAGGGCAGCACTAATCCTATTTTCACTCCTGCTGGAAGGCAAGTCCCTCTCAGCCCCTGTGGAGTCTCTGGGTTAACTGGGGCAGTTGGAGCTGCTGGAGGAGCTGGCTTACAGAGGTTAGCAGGTGATCAAATGGTGTTGAAAAGCCTGTGGGTATAGCACTTCTTAGCAGGTTGGACATCACAAGGAAAAGAGAAGTAGGAAATGGTGGAAGAAAAGTAAGGAGGGGGCTGAGGAAAAGTAGAGCAAGGCGAGGACAGGAGACAGAAATAGTGAAAGAAATAAGAAATGGCAGAACTGGAAAGACTGAGGAAAAATGGTGAGAAACTAAATAAGAAGAGTGAAAAAAACCCAGAAAGTAATGACAGAAAAGATGTGGAAAGTCATATATTACAGAGAGAAATACTAGAAGTAGAAAAAGAAAATAGAGAAAATGAAAAATAATCCTGTGCAGAAGTCAGGGCAGACAGGAATCCACATCTCCAAAAGGTCTCAAAGAAGATCAGGTCACCAGAGGTACTTTTCAAAGGCAGGTTTCAGGTTTTAGACAAGAAATCATGCCAAATCCATAATTACACAGCAGTGTTTTAAGTTATATTCCTATAGACAGGTTGGCTTCTAGACATGGTTTCTTTTCACCCATAACAGTGGGCTGCTAGCACACCATTAAGCGCTGACTGTCCTTGCTCTGTAGCAAGGCTTACGATTGAGTAAATTTTCTACTGAAGGCTTCACAATGAACCCAATCTGTCCTTTGTTAGCTGTCTGGAAAGAGAAAAGGGATTTGTTGGGAAGAATAGAAGAATTATAAAACTCCAATGGGTTTTAAAGTATAAGGTGGGAACTCGGTGTTAATAGCATGCAAAGACAGACCTTTCTGAAAGTCCCACATTTTCTTTGCATGCACAAAAGTTCTGTTGTTGATAGGTGTAGCACGTTTGCATGGCAGTGAAATAATAAAAATCTTAAAGCAGTTTTTTATTGACCAGAGCGAGCACTAATGAGGAATCCATCTTGCGTGAAGACTTACCGTAAAATACCATTGAGAAAACCATCCTTGGGATCAGGGATTTGGAAACGTAGCAAGAAAGGGTTAGTTTGGCATTTTAGAAAAAAAGAAGCAAAAGCCTAAGAAAGAGAATTCAAAGTCTAAGGCCTCATGCTATGTCCTCTTTTTGTGACACAACACCTGGATTCAAATTAATTTCTATGTTGATCAAGGACAGTCACCTATACCCTCCAGGAAGGCAGATTAAACTACAGAAATGCCAGATGCAGTAAAAGAGCTACCAGATTTTCTCCTACCATATTTGTAAACCCCATAAGCTAATAAGCAATCATCTGGATTGAAGATTTTGAGAGAAAATCCAGAGTAAAATAGGGTGCCATTTGTAACTTTAAAAGTGTGACTTCTGCTCTTGAATAAATGCTTGATGAGGTGTAGGGCAATGTCTTGTAAGAAATGCCATCCTTCAGTGGGCAAAGGCCAGGTTGCTGCTCTTCATGTTTGCACTCTGCTTGCTGCCCTTTTCTCAGGAGTGTTCCAGTATCTTAGTTAATGCTCAGCTTAGATAATGCCTAAGGACACCCTTTGAAGGAAAATTTATTTCTGTAGGAGTGAGTTTTATCAGATTTTAGTTTTGGTGGAAATTTAAGTGTCTTTATTCTTCAAGCAATTAAAGGAAACTGATTATTTGGCATTTCAATTTGCCACTTATCTTGTTCCCTCTCTCATCCTTTAATGGGTACATTTGAGTGGTGGCTAAGTTGCATAATCAATATATGTTTCTTCTCCAGTCTCTCCTTTCAAGATGGCATGCCTCTCTGCTGTCAGTGATAGACCGTGTGTTTGAAAGTTCAGAATTCTGTGTGTCCTTTGTTACAGACCATTGGCAACTTTTAGGCAAAAAAGGGCAATATAATATTATAGAAATTATAATTTATAAAACCAGAAATAATAATACAAATATTCAAAGCAAGATCTAGTCCCTGGTGAAAAGGTATTATGACTGGAAGAACTCTGTTGTTATGGCAGCATTTTAAAAGAGTTAACAGATTATTCATCACAAGTAGCAAAAGAATGGCTGATAAGGGACTTACTTAACAAAGAATGAAAGGAAGTTAATGTGGCTTATGGAAAATGGGTTTTGTCAAAATAACTTTGTATCTGTTCTGATCTGATTTCAAGTTTTTTGATAGAGGTAAAATTGTTAATACAGTTAGACTTATTCAAGGTGTTTGATCAGTACCCATGGCAAATTAACTTTCCATGCAAAAACTGGATTAATAAACTAAATGACAAATGTGAAAATGGATTTGGAAATGCCAATTGCAGTGTAGTCTTTTGGAGTAGCACAAGAATGAATTCTTGGCCCAGTGCTACATAAATACATTATCAACTATATTGAATATATTCTGACATATATTATTCAGTACTGAAAACAGTTTGCATGTCCCTTCTTTGCTGTAGAAGTGGAAAAGAGTGCAGAAGAATGCCATTAGAAGAGATTAACATGTGCTTTCCAAACTGACAACACTTTCACTGAAGAAAATTTTCCTAATATCCAATCTGAACCTCTCCTGGCACAACTTGAGGCCATTTGCTCTTTTCCTTTTGGACTTCCCTTTGTCCTGGGAACCGTCGGAGGACTTTGTAGTCAGAGATGTTGATCAGCTGGAAAATGAACTGTTGGAGCAGAGCTGTAGCAAAATAATTAATCAAATTTGTATATCTAAACATTTATATAAATAACTAAAGAGTCCTTGACTAGGACAAGGGATACTGGCTTTACCTGCATATTTGGGGCTGTTCTGACCGTTACTGGATGCTATGTCCATTCAGATATCTATGGATCCAGTAGAAAACTAGTAAGAAGGTAAGGACTAGACAGAGAATCTAATTACAAAAGTATAAAAAGATCTAAATCAGAATGGAAAATGTGGGGAACACTATCTGTTTAACTAATATAAAATAGTTTAAAGGCAACCTGCAGAAAATCTACCAACAGCTGTAGAGGTGCCAAAACTCTGAGAACAGACTCTGCAGTATACACAAGGGAGGTATGCAGGGGACGGTGGCTGGAAGTTGAAGCTGGAGTACCTGGGTAAGAATCTTTTCACCTGATTTCAGGTACCTACAAGGTAAGTATATCAAATACAAGTATTTTCCCATAGCTTGCAGTGAAGGCAGTGTGGTGCTTGTCTGCATATAATGCAAAGCTCTGCATAATGGTCTGCCTATTAACCAGTTTAAAATCTCCATTCTAATACAACCTTCTATATGAGTAGCTAGGAAGAATAATATCCTTGCACTGACCTGGGACATTGAGGAAGCTTGGAGGCAAGCTTCTAACAAACATGCCTATAAATTTCTTTGGGAAATAGGTGTTTTAAAGATTCTGGGGCTTAATTTTAATATTTAATCTTTAAGAATCTTTTTGCAGGCAAATTTTATATTTAAAAACAGAACAGGTCCGGTGCAGACATTGCTAGAGTGAAGTCATGTATTTCAGAATACTTTAAAGTATTCTGAAGGACAAAAATTTTGTTCCACTAAGTCTTGCCTTGCCTTCCATGTAGGAAGTCTCATTTTCCCAGTGTCTGCTACACTGACTCTTTCCAGCTCCTTTCCCAGTGTCTGTTGGTTGCAGTGACTCCCACACTTTCTACAGCAATGCAAACAGTTCCTAAAGCATGTGCTTTTTTTGGTGGATTGGCACATAATTGGATAGATACTTGACAGATTAGAAGACAGAAGAAAAGGAGAACGGAACAGCAGTGATTTACTACTACCAGAAAAATATATTATTTGAAAGCATGAAGATGCATGATATATCCAAGAAGACCCTTTCTGAATCCAGGAATATTTCTCCTCTGCTTCTGTAGGCTCTGTAATAGTATCTTAGGGCTTTGTTCCAGACAACTTCTGTGTAAATGACATTAGGAACACAGGAATATAAGAATACTTAAGACAGAAAAATCAGCTGTACGTATAGCTCAACAATCTGTTTCAGAATGCCTTCCTTGGGATATTCCCCCTCTTTGAAACAAGTGTCCAAATCTGAACTAGATGTCATAGCGACCTTTTCTAGGCAGTGGGGCAAGAAGGACCTTTTAAGATCCAATTTATCTGGTTTATCTTAGGTGTTTACTTTCAAGGAAGATGGATTGCACTCTTGAAGTATCTTATTTTTCCCTGTTGATTGAAAAAATGTCTAGATGATTAGCTTGGATGTAGGCATCTTCATTTTCTCACACACAAAATAATTCCTCATACAGTCAAATGAATTCCACCTCTATGTATTTTGCTTAAGAATTAGCTCATGAGCTGATGCGTGAGGGTTAAAATTTAATTCTCTGTCAAACTATCACAAGTAATTGCAGTTATTGTGCTTTTTACATCTTCTTGAACTGTTTGCTGAAGCAGCTTCTAGATACATAGCTGTCTGTGTGTTTGCTGCATTCACATAGATTTTTTTCATGGCAGTCATTTGAAAAATGTTGCTTTTAATTCCTATGGAGTATAAAGCTATTTTTTTAATGTAATGTGTTTAGTGATATCAATAAAATTCTTATATTGGGCATTAATATTTGTATAATTAAAAAGAACATATAGAGTATAAAAAAGATGGAAATGAGGTGAAGGGCTTCAGAAATGAGTGAAAAGGGAAATGGGAAGGAAAGCAAAATATGTTTTGGAAGATCTAGAAAGAGGAGGAGCAGAATAGATACCAAAATATACAGGTAAGTGGGAAATAAATAGAGAGATCTGTGTAGGGTCCTCAGGCTCACTCATTATTTTGTAGACTTCTATAATATCTCTTCTTTTCTTCTCCTTTTCAAACTTCACAGACTTCATCTTTTTAACCTTACAGTGTGCAAAGTCCACAGTCTCCATTCTTCCTCCCATATACCTCGTCATTTTTGTCATTTTTAGACCTTTTCATTTTTGCTGTGTCTATTCTTGCACACACCTCTTCACATCTGAGCACAGCTGTTGACCTACTTCTGTGCGATAACTCCTGTAGCGTGGAAATCACTGATGTCGCTGCTACTGAGTAAGTTCAGCAGGTCTATCGTCTTCATCAGATGAAGAAAGCATTAATGCTGGGTCAAAATTTGATTTTTGACTCAAAATTAGAATCACAGTTAACAATTCTTTAAGGACTCGAAGCTGTCTACTGTTAGGATGGTTCAGCCCAAAGTGCATTGTGATTCTTTGTATGAAGGAGACCAGGAAGTGTGGAAGACATGTCTAAGAAGAAAAATAGTCATGCTTTAATCACAGGATGTCCTGATTTCTTCCCATGTATTCTCAGCTCAGAACCCGGAGCAGCAGTGAGCTGTCTGTCCACACTTGTACATTTAAGCATGTCCAGGATACATCCAGGCAACCATCCTCTCAGCTACTCTTACAAAAGTTCTTGGCACTGTTTTGGCAGATGCCAACTAGTGCTCACCCTCACTGAGGTTTGGAAGTTACAAGGTCCTGGACAGTTCATAATTGGCATTTTCCAAATAGTTGTGTTCTTGTAGTTGGTAAACAATTTACTGACAAAAATATTTTCACTTCCATGACTTTGGAGCTCAGTGCCCCCTACATTCCCAAACATATAAATTTTATGAATAAAAATATAGCTTGAGAGCATCTTATGACAGTCATATGCTGGTCAGTGTAAATTTCAACATGGGTGGTGCAAATAAGGGCAGGACCAATTTACGAGAAAGAATAAGCAAATGTATTTTTTTTCCTTGGGGAATATTAATAGCTCCCAACTGGAATTAACAAAGGTTTTGAAATTGTAGAGAATAGTGCAAACACTGCTGACCCTACCTTGAGGGTCTGTAGGCTTTTCTAGTGTTAATGGAAAGAGTCTCAGCTTATTGTCAACTTCAACAGAGAAAATGAATCAGCTCCACCGACTTGCAAAGCAGATCAGCATTTTTTTAAATGCTGTCCCAGAATTAAAAGCATAACAGGACTCACAGTTTCCCCTTGACTTCAGTGGAAAGGTAGGAAACATGATGGGAGTTAGGAGTCCGATAGAAGTGTAGACCTGACTTGACAGTCATACTATTCTTGAACTGACACATGGCAGCCAGGCAAGAAATAGTTGAGCTGAAGGGTCACTAGGGAAAAGAAAGCTTTGAAACAGCAGTGCTAGTCTCTATAACGAGGGCTATAGTAATTGAATTTTGAAGAGACCTGACTGTCTGAGATATTAAGTATTATACACTGCATTAGTAATTACATAACAGGTGATATTAATGATCCTTATGCAAGTGTTTGTTAAACCTATAATTAAGATTTAATGAATAACCAATAGCCTTTCTTATAAGAAGGAAACCCACAATTCATTTACAAAATTAATCTTATTTAAAGCAAAAATTCTTTCCCTGCATTGCTGGTTGTATTCAGCTTAAATTAGCATCTGCTGAAGTGAGCAGCTGAGCTTCATCTTACACTTATTAGGACAAATGCATAAAGGCTGTGCTGTGGCAATACCATTTAATTATCAGCTCATTTACTTGCCACTTTAGATATCAGCATTGCCACTGAATTAAAAAAAAATTCTTTTTAGAAAGCGGGGGAGGTGGGGGGAAAGCAAGAAACTCTTCGTTGTTATGAAGCCCCACAAAAATGGTTTTCTTTTTAACTGGAAATTGTGCCTGAATTTTATATTGCTCATAAAAGTGAGAATCTGATGGTATAGACCTGACCCAGACATAACAGGGAAAAAGTAATCATTTTAACAGTGGTTGGTCTACTTCTTCCGAGTTTAAACCAACTCTGACTTTTATAAGAAGTATGTAAATCGCTGGATGCTAGGGGCAAAGTCCCTGTAGTGTTTATGGTTCCCTTACCTCCCTAGAAAATTCAGGATTATTTGTTTCCTTTTCAACTGCATTAATATATTAAAAGTAAAAAAAAAAAAACTTGTGTCCTCATGCATTATTCTGTGAGCATTAGTTCATTTACTCTGCAGTTTGCATAGATATCCTTAAGCAAATCAGATGTACAAGTTGTCCAACAGCTTGACTCTTATCTCTTATTATAAGAACTTTCTTATTTTGAAAAATATTAATTTTTCAGTAAACTGGCCTTTGCAGCTTGCTCCTCTTCAAAAGCCCTCATTAATTGCACTTTTTGTTCTCAAAGGTTTTCTAAACATTTTTTCAATCAATGTTCTTTATCTGCAATGTAAAGTTGACATAGCAGAGCCAGAAAAAATCCAGCATAGAAATGGGAGTCCATTTAGCTCAAGGCTCTGATCACAAGTGCAGTTTCAAAGCTTATATTTTGGCAATTTATACAATGGTTGGTGTTTGGATTAATACAGGAATTCAGATGTACAAGTCCCTTAATCTTCATGAAGAATGACAACCATCTCTAATGGCTTTAGTCTCTGTGTTGTGTGTTCATCCCATCCTTTTCCCCTCCTCACCAAGGTAGGATTTATTGGTTCCAAATCTGTCCAGATCAACCCTGCAGCCTTTTTTATATGTTGGCCACTTCTGTAGCTGGACAGATTGGAGAAGGTGATTAGATGATTCTCTGTTTATAATAGGTAGTTTTAAATTAAACTCCAGAAATGAAATAGTGAGTTTTTGTTTTGGATATACCAGAAACCTCTGGGCTATATTGTGAAGAAGGAGAATTTTGCTAACCCAGCTGTCATTTACTAGCCCTGCAACGAGGTAATGACTCTTATACATTCATTCAAAACAATTTTCAACCATCCCTCGAAAGTTCAGTATATTTAAGTATGTTTCATGTTTCACAGAAAACATGAAAAAACTTGATGTGTTTCGTATGTTTTAAGTTCAGTATGTTTATGTATGTCATAAGGCAGATGATCCAGTTTAATTTAGTGGCCTGTCTACTTTCTGAGCAGGGTTAGACAGGGTTAGGTTAATTTAAAGCTATACTGCAATTTAATTAGCTTCTGTACATTATTTTCTGAGCAAAGATCTAGGACCCGTGGAGGCCAGCACTTCAAAACTCTGGAAAGTAATACTTTTTCAGAGACAGGACATTAAAAATATCTGCTACAAAACCCAGACCAAATCCTTGCAATTTATAGATCAATTGATTTCAGGTTAACTTCTTTTGTTGGAGTGAGAGGCAAAGAGATTGAAATGAATGGAAAATCCAGATTGCCTCTACAGGTAGCTGAAATCAAACTGAAATACAATTGAAATAGTGTCAAGATGTCATGATTTATCTGTGATTACCTGCAGTCCAGCAAAACAACAGAGGCTGAAGCCAATCTGCTTCAAGAGATCACACAGTTTTTCCTTATTTTGGAGGTTTGGAGCTGAGCAGACCATTTTCTTGGTACTCTGGGGTGCTGCAATACTCTAGGGTACTGCAATTGATAACCCATGTGAGTTGAGGCATCTCTGTATATCTTCATCATGGTGTTTCAGCTCCTTTTATTGCCAACCATGTTTCTCCTAAATCCTTTTTTGGTTTCTGGCATGTTGTGATCCTGATTACACTGTCTTTGCTCAGATTGCTGCTATACCATCTCCCATGAAATTCTTTTATTAGTGAACTTAAATACAAAAGCAATCTTTAACAACTCTTCTGGGTAATCAGCTTTATCCATGAAAGTACTACTCTTTCTTTTGTGGAGTTTTTATCTTTCACAATATTAGCGCCAGATTTTGGAAATAGGCAACCATGGATGCTCATTTCCAAATCTATGTAACATCTTCTGGTACTATTTTGAAAAAGGGCATTTAGTAATTCTCTGGTATTTTTTCCAGAAGTGAAGCACATGGTTATTGTCAAAAGAAACATGTGGCAAATCTTGGGCTTGATTTCTCCACTAGTTAGAACGAAATAAAAAAATGCTAAGTGTGTCACTCCCATATGTCCTGACTCACAAATGGTTCTGGATCTTGAGCTATATTTCAGAGGTCTTGCTATATGAGATTTTAATGAGTAAAACATGATGTAACTATTTAATATTTGCCTCTGAGAAAAGACTAAAGACAGCTTTTTATAACTGAGGTCAAACAATTTTTGATTTGGAAAGGAACTTTAGGGCATTCCAATTTTATCCCGGAAGTCAAATGTACTCCCTAAAATAGAAAGCATCGTCAGTTTGGGGTGTTGCATCATACAATGTAGAGGCAGATACTAAAAATGCAGTGAAAATGAAGTGATTAATTACCTATCAAATGCAAACAGAAAGTAAAACACTTACAACTCATCATGAGTAAAGTAAAGTAAAACTAGAACTCTCTTCCACAAATTCAGTCGCCTGCTCTACAAAGCTGTAATGTAGAACCATAACTTTGGTCTCCATGATACTTCACCCGTAAATGGACATATTTATTCTTTCTCAGTAGACAGCTATTTGAAAGCAAGAATTTGCATCTGTGGGACTGTTTAAATTTCACAAAGCTAAAAACCATACAAATTTGGTAATGGAGAAAAGTGTAACAGAAAGAAATGGTTGGTGCTTTTTAAAGAAGAATACCTGTTGTGAATGGCAGCAAATTTTGTAGTGTTCATAAACCTAAATGAAGAAAAAGCACTGTTGTTCTACAGCCACGATAGTTTTCAAAACAATGACACCTGCAGAGGTTGTCAAGAAAGCAAAAAAACCCCACAATAATCCCCACACCTCTAGCATTCCACATTCCACTTATTTCACCCAGGGCTGCATATTTATTTTGAGATTAATTTGGTACATGTAGTGTACATTTGCCAAGGTTTTTTTCCTATTTAAATCTTCAGTGCCAAAGCTATGTTTTAATCCTATTACTGCTAATTGAGTGAAGTCTGCAGTCTTTTTGAGTTAGGTGAAGTTCAAGATGTAATTGGTATCAAAGAAAGGCACAATGCAGGAACTGAATATTAATATTTAACTCTTGCCATTTTATTATTTCCACTTGAAAATCGCAGCAGTGGTTAAAGACCTTTTTATGAGTTTATGAGGGTAGTGAATTGGAGACTATAGGATGAGATTTTTCATTCATTCAGCAAGATTAACAAAAATTGCTTTGTAAGAAGTATAAATGAAATATTATACTGGTGCCCAGTAGCACTGGTTTTAGCCACAGGTCTCTCAGTATTCCCACTATGAAATTTGCCTGTAGGTTAAGTAGCTGCACCATAAAATTTTGCTCAAGGCTAATACAGCACACAAGATTCTAACCCAGGAGCTATGCTGTTTCAAATATTCCATTTAGCCTTCTGCAGATAACTGGAAAACATGTCAGTTCTGGATGATGTTTTGGATTTGAGTACTTTTTAAATTACTGTGATTTTAAAGCAGAATGTCTCGTAAGATATGCACACAGTGGTGGATTAATTGCTTATGACTGCAAATAAGGACAAAGATCACCCAGGACAAAGACCACCCCTTTGATTTCAGATACCTAAACAAGTGCATTTGTTTGTACAGTTGTTCAGAGACAAAATTGCTTAATTTGTTCAAAGGTTAGAGAAATTATAAGATGAAGAGCCATTGACTTTGTGGCTTTGGAAATAGTTTTTACCCTGTGGATAAAGAATATAATGGAAAATTGGTTAACAAAGAATATATATAAGTTTTGTTTTCTCTATTATCCTGATTTTTTTGGTTTTTTTTTTTTTTTCATTGGGAATTAGAGGCTTTTGCTATAATCATACCCAGAGTGCATATTCACCATTGTTCCCTTGGGACTACTGTAGTAAACGATTAGGGATCAAACTTGATAAAGACTAAACCACAGGAATCATTCCAGCAGCATAGTAGTAGCAACTACATTTTTAAGAACTGCATCTTGCTGAAATATCACAAATGCAAAATAAAATAATAATAATAAAAAAGGTGCCTGAGAGGAAGAAAAATGACAAGAAGTAATGCTGGAAGTTAGAGCAAACAAGCAAAGAGATCAAAACACAGAAAGGAAGCAAAGAAGAGGTGAAAAACTAGGCAGAAAGAAAAACACTGAAAGTAACAGAGCAAAAAAGGACACAGGTGGAAATACTGTATCTCCAAAATTCACTTCACATTAGATATGATAAAATGTGATAATAGTTTTTCATTTTTTTTCTGTTGAAATTGTTGTCCATCAGACAAGTTTTGCAAATAGTCCAAACAACTCATTTGGCAAAAATGTATAAACAGCAGTGGTAGTAAAGATCCCGAGATCAGAGAAAACAGGTTTCAAAGTGAGATATTTAATTCTAAACACTTGTTCTGTGCACTATGGTTTCAGACCAAGGTACAGATAATCAAAGCTTTGTCTATTTATACATATTTTTTTCAGGTTTTGTTTTACTTTAGTTTTAATTTACTGCACAGTTTGTTGCATTGAAATACTTTGTGAGGTTGGACTAAAGCTGGGGTCTTAGTAACTTTGTGAGGTGCAATAATACAACTACAGTCATAACTAACTTAGGAAAAACAATCAGATCTCAATTGCTTTCTAAAGTAAATAAAAAAGTCTGTTGTTTTTTTAGTTTTTGGTGGTTTGTTTGTTTTTTTTCAAGAATTTTCTTTTGAGAAAAGATAATGAAACTAAAACTGGATTGGAACCACATGACAAATATAAGCTTGTATCTTTCATTAGTTCTGTTACAAATCATGGACGTATTTCTAAAGAATGGACTCCACAGTTTCTTCATATTTAAACCAGAAATAATTGCACTGTGTTGTGCCTTTTTAATATCAAAAGAGGCAGATCACAGTTACAAGCCCAAGGATGTGAATAGTTAAATACTGATTACATTGGATCTCGAGATAAGCTGTGGCATCTAGTACATAGAGAATGAAAAGAATTTGAATGTTACTACAACAAACTCCAACTGACTTAGTGAGAATTTTGCCTTTTAAAATTCAGTGGGACTGAATGCAAATAAGCAATGTCATCTATTACTGAAAATATGGATTTTGTGGCTTAAGTGGTAATATTAATAGTTAAAGATATTTCATGCAGAGTGCTTGATTTGTCATCTAGTTTATTCAAACTGCAAACTTAGTCCTGTCTCTACATTTTTCCTTTTGTTAGTAAAAATATCAACAATATTAGAATACAAGTATTCAGTTCATACCTTTTGGGGGTTGGGGTTCATTGCCTCCAGCATCTTTTTCTATCTACATATGATAAGCGATTTTTTGGCCCCCACTGATATTTGGACAACATCATATGGATTTTAAAGTTTCAGTCGCCACAGTCTCACAGTCAGGAAGCTGGCACATTTTACAGGTGAAAATTTAAGATGTAGAGACACAAATTCAACTCCTCACAGCATACGGTTTAGCTTCCACAAATACCTAAATAGATACAGCTATATAGTCATGTAAGTAATCTGTGCTTAATTAAAGGTAGCTGCCCAAGTCTCCCTCTTTGATGAATGATTAAATAGGCACCTTCACAGGGATAGGAAAATAAAAAAAAAATAAACCCCTGCCTTTATATAATGATTTACTTTTTTTGGAGGCCCTTTCTCTTACTGTTGTCCAAAAGACAAACTTTTTCTTAACTTGAACTATAACACTATCTCTTAGAGATCAATGCCACTTGTGATGAATGCTCAAAATTACCCAGGGACCCATGCTCAGGTATGAAATTGCACCAGGCTCTTGTAAGTCTTTGTGCAGCAGGAAACCATTGGCCAGATGAACTAGTAAATTTGATGTCTTCCAAGACCTAATGCAAAGTATTTCATGTTAGATGTTGTGTTATAATTATCTGGAGTATTCAGAATATAAAAAACTTTTCTACAGTGGCTTTGCAATAAAACAATTGCAGCTTCCCTGCAGACTGGCTAAGGATTGCCACCTGCAAACTGAAAGATCCGGGACTAATTCCAAAGCCCACTGAAAACAATTTTACTTTATTGAGTTTTACTTTCAATCTACAAAAGCAGCATTTTTAGGGTTACAAGAACCATTCTGTTAAAAACAAAACAAAACTCTGAAAACATTTTGAAACCATTCCAGACAGTTATACTTCCAAGAGACTTGAGCTGATCAGACATTCTGCTGATTTGTATTTAAATCATTATTAAAAAAAGCATGCCATGGAAGGTATTATTTTGGATCATATGTAATAAAATTTAAGGGGAATCTAGCTCTTTAAAGCTCCATGTCTATGTTAAGAAAATTGAACACAGAGAAAAAAACCCCAAACAAATCTACAAAAATGCTTTGTACTCTTATTTGAAATCTTTATACCAAGAGAGGACTCCATGTATACAGGCCTATTTTAAGCACACTTTCTACCAAAAGAAATGCTGGTGGCATATCAGAAGTGATTCCCTCACTGCTGCACTACAGTTAATCGGCCACTCTTGTGATAACAGCAGTATTACTTCTAAAACGTGCTGACCCTCTACAGATAGAAACCTCATTCTCTGCATTATGTCCATTGATTCAAAAAACAATACTAAAACACTTCTCTGTGGCACATAGATTTGAAAGAAATGAGTCTTAACTGGAATTTGTTCTCAAAAATGGAAAAAGAATAAAAAGAGAATCTACTTGAAGAGGTAGGTTCTTGCCCATCATTTTTTCTCCTTATTATTTTGTATAACCTATTAAATATATATATATATCACCCTGCTCCATGTATACATATATCTGCCTAAATTATCTTGTATATGTATGTGTGAATGTATGGAAATGTATAGAAAAGTCAAAAGCTGTGAGGGGTAAACCATCATCACTATTGTGTAAGGCACAGTAAATATGCATATGAGGAGTCAATGTGTGCTATTTAAGAGTCTAATCTGGCTATTCTTAATGGATCAGCAAGTTTCATTGCAGAAAAAAATAATTCCTTCACACATAGCACCTGGTAGTCAAAGAGTGTATAAGGGCTGTTAATGTATTGCGATACAGAACTCACCACATTCATACTTTTATTTAAAATAAGAAAGCTAGTTGCTTAATTGACACACTGGTTATTGTTGCAGAAGGTAGATATTCAAAATTAAGCTGTATTGGATATGTCTAGATCAGATGCTTAGATGAGGCACATTAAGATGAGATTCTCAAAAAGGCCTAAATGACTTAGAAATGTAGTCCCCATGACATCAATTAATGAATGAATGCCAAAGTATGCAGCAAACAGGCAAATACATAATTTTATTCATTAAACAATACCTAGATCTCTCTCATGTGTCAACAACACTCATGTAGTAAACCTGAACTACACCACCAATTATTTTTTCTGCATTTATTTCTCTCACAATTGGAAGATGAAAGTGGATTTTCCCTATAATTCTATGACTTTCCTTTAAATATAGTATTAGTCTCTTATGCAGTTTCCTTGCTACCATTGTTGGCTGATTGCAGCTGTTCAGTTCACTGGCTTTCTTTGCAGCTTTTAAGTTCATCATGTATGTTAGTTCTTTCAGAAAGTGTTTCTGAAATACTCACTGAAAAGAGAAGTTTCCCCAGTGAGGTAATATATGGTGCCCTTCAAGACTTCAACAGGTATAACATACATCTTTAATTCAATGTGTTTCAATAAGCAAGTTAGTATAATTCCTTTTATTAGATATCAGTCAGCAGCTAGATCATAAAAGACACTGACAGTATGTTTAAACACATCCTAATACTTCAGAAATTTCATAGAAGGATTTGATCTTCTCTTCACCAACTTTAATTCCATTTTAGTGTAGAGTGATTCATACCTGATTTTCAAGGTTTTTTCCTTTTATTTCTCCAGTATCTTAATGTCAGTCTTTTACTGCAAAATTGTTTTATTCCTATACATGACCTTGCCTAAAACCTTTTTTAAATTTCCTGACTGCTCTTTACTACATATCAAAACCACTGAAATCATATTCTCAATCATATCAATTCTTACCTTTCAGTTACCATTAACACTGGGAGTTGTTCCACAATAATTTTTCACATTATGAAAAAATGCAGTGCTTTTTCAAAATAATAATATTTGCTTGAAAAATATTATTCCTTTCATATTATCTCATCTTCATATCATTGTAACCATGTGGTCTTGTAGCTTTTCCTGGATTGAAAGGGTACCATGGTGACTTTGTAACTTCTCTGAATTCAGTTGTGAGCTTTGTATTTTGGGTAAAATAAATCTTAAATTTCTGTCAAATTAGATTCAATAACTATGTTTGATTTTCATTTTTGTAAAGAAATATATTATATTATAGTATATTCCTTCTGTTATCTCCCACAGGGATAAAGGCTGTGGTGGTTCTTCAGGTTGTGTTTTATTAAATAAATAAGAAACTTTTGAATATGCCTTATAGTAAAGCAGTTTATGGGGAGGCTGAGTTTCAAAGCGCCATCCATCACTTTCCCAAGTAATCAATATCTGATCATTTTCAGCATAGCTTCCTGAAGAAATGTGCTAATTTTTGATGACAGTTGCCATCTGTTTGCTCATCATCAAACTTTTCTTCCTTCCACCTCAATAGTTTTTGAACTTGCAGGACAGTTTCAACAGATGTGCCTTGAGGTGGCATGGAAATCCACAGGTAGGGAAAAAAAGCATATCACAGAGAAGGAAAGCTTTTAATGGCTCTGCAGTCATGAGCAAAGGCAGCTGGGGTATGTGGGCTCTTGGGCTTACATGGGGCTCTGGCTCAGGAGCTAATGTGCTGCGAGCTCCCATCCCAGGCAGCAGATGTGATCAGCCCTTGGAAGGTGTGATGCAGTGATCATGAGAATCCAAAACAGGGTAACTGAGAATCATGTGAAAGAAAGTTTGAAGGGAAATATAATAAGAATCCACAGGAAACAGCACTGTATCGATTTCACTATTCAAGGACTAGCTTGTTAATATAAAACATTCAAATTATATTGTGTATGTAGCATTGTCATGAGAAAAGGGACAACTGCTTTTTCTTCAGCTTACAGTCATTTTGAGGCTGATAGTCTGTGTCTATTTTTGTACTGCAGGTTGCTAACGTAGTGTAAGAAACCAGTGCTTTTGTCTGGTGTGTTGTTTCTAACCAGATTTTATATATAGTTGTGATGCTTACAATGTTCCACTTATGAAAATAGACATCCTTTTCCTCTGAATACTTGAAGGGTCTCATTTACTTCATCAGAGTCCTGTGCAATGCAGAAAGTTCATGGAAAATACATAGCAATAACAATAATAATGGTAATAATAATAATAATAGTTCCTATAAATATTATTCAGGCAAAGTTCCTAATCAGTGTTACTGAAAGGGATGCATTAAAGTGACTAGATTCAGAATCATGCAATATCCTCACTGTATTTAGCAGACAGCTAACTTTGGACAGCATCATTTTGAATGAATTTAAGAAGAAGGTTGATATAATACTTAATGTATCTTATTTATTTTATTACTGAGAAGATATTTAATTTGTTTCCAGTTTGGAAAACCAGGTGGTTTTAGACTAATGATGCTCAATTCATAAAAGGTTCAGTTACTCAGGCTGAAGTCCACCAGGGCAATATAATTTACATACAGTTCAGAATTTTCTCAAGCAATTTTGTTGCTGTTTGTACTTTTCTTCAAGTTCAAATCAATTGCTCTTGTAGGGAATTAACCCCTATATCTGTTCTCTGCTGTACTCCATATCTAGTACAAGTTTAATTTACGTCATGGCTCTTAGAGATCCTTTAGTAAAGTGTTCTGATTTAGAAGTTAAATGTTAATCTGTAAACTGTAATAAGCCTATTCACATATGAATTTCTGTTCTTCCTTATTACTCAAGGGGAAATAATTTATGTTTCATACCACTTTATTTATAGAGAAAGCAGTCTAGAAAATATCCATACTTAGCTACCAAACAGGAGATGGGACTTCTGAAAGACCTGTGCACTGGGCTGCTCCTGTGGAAGTTGCAAGGAATAACTATTGACCTCAACAACAGAGTACTTTCAGGAGCCTCAGCTGTGACTGAAAGAGCTTGTAATCAGAAGTTATTGGACAATTCTGGTTTCTTCAACCAAATCAGTGCCCTAGTGTGCAAAGCATTATACAGACATAGTAGATGTAAAAAAAGGAATTTATTGACAGAAAGCACATCTTAGACTTCTGAAGTCTCAATGTCAAACCCAGCAATACAGACAAATGTGGAGATGACAGCAGTAATCATTCAATGCAGATACTTAAATTGTATGTTTTTTTAAGTGCTGTTGGCAGTGCCTTACTTTTCTACTCTAAAAAAATAGTTGGTGCTTATATGCAAAATAAAGAACTGTTCCCTGAAATAAATTGCTGTTCTCAGTTCTGCGGCTCACTTAAAGAAATTGGAATGGGGGTTCTGGAAAGTCCTGAAATATTTATGTAACTATTAAATTCTCCTTAAAAAATAGGACTCTGTGCAAAATATTTTTTCCTGCAGTATAGAAAAAGAGTATTTAGACATTTGGATAACTGATGTATTGAAATTATCTAATGCACAGTCTTCAAGTTCTCCCATCTTGCCCCTGAGTGGGTTGTTTCATCCCTGCTGGAAATGATAGGTTGTGATTCAGGATGGTGAGGCATCAACCTGTGTCATCACAAGCCCCCACAACTGGAGATTGTATGATAGTTCCTTAAATCAACAGCAGTATAAGTAGTCATGCCACCTGTTTTTCAAGTGAGAGAGGAGAAAGCTGTGGGATAAAGCAGCCACCTGCTGAGCTGCATAATATTCTGTGAGCAGCTCTCTAAGGTTAGATCTTTGAGGACCAGATGTCCTCATAGCCTCCTCTGCCTGGTGAAGGTCCTCAGCACAAGTGACTGATCACACAGGATGTGGTGACTTCCCCTCTTATGTGGGCATTATCAAGGGATTCAGAAATTAGAGGCTGGTTTATGGATTTGGTGTAAATCTCTGTCTCTCTAAGGAATAACTCTTTAGTAATATTTGATCCTTTTGAATTTTTAACTTTGTAGTAGAACAGGACCAACTCCGCATCATTCACTCAAAGTAATTTTCTGCTTAAGAGTTAGATAGCATTCTCCTATTTCTATAAACTGTTCTTTGATGAGAAGTGGCTTGATATCTGGTTTATCTTGATTACATATTGAGACAGAAACCTTATGTTTGGTCTATTTAATGAGAAAAAATGATCCATATTTTATGCATGGACACAACTATGCAAAAAATATATTACTTATAGAACTCTTTGGGGTTTAGTTTTGATACTAACGTAGCTTATGAAACCAAATTTGAAATTATATGCTTAATAAGTATGAATACATGGGTGATGAGCTTTGCATTAGTCCACTCAACAGGTCAGTCTAAGTGAGGCCAGAGATTGTAGTTTGTTTAGACTAACAGAAATATTTTGCACACCATTCACTTGAAGATGGACCTTGAGTGATTCTGAATACACAGGCAAAATGTAACTCATTTCACAGAATAGTGATTAATAACTTTTTGTTTGGACTTTGTATAGGGAAAGAAGCACCATATTAAGCTTATTTAGATTCTTGTCACAGAAAAATGAAATCTATAAACAAACTTTCTTTCTTTGATCTTCCTCAACTGTCCTATGCTCCTGGGTGTTTTACAAATTCTTATATAAGACTCCTGCAATTATTGAGCTGTTCTTTTGACCTGGTTGCTTGAAGGATATTGGTTTTCTGTTATCTGCAAATGGAGATTAGCAGTCAGATCACCTAAAGTGCTAAAGCACTGCTAATTGTTTTAAAAACAGATTTATTACAAAATATCCTCCATCACTTCCCCCCTTTCTTTCCCTCCCACTTCCCCCCCCC
>NDXB01017152.1:25737-39893 GCA_002631895.1 Agapornis roseicollis
CACCTTGGACTTCAGTATTCACTTATAACTCATTGCAATATCTGTTTGGTGTAGTTTGAGGATGACATTCCCTCAGTAAAATTTTACTTAGCACTTTAATGTCTGCAGTACAATGTTATAAACTAACTGGTATCTCTAAATAAATAATTACTTATGTACCTAATATAATAATTTAAATTAATTAGAACGTGTTCTCTGTGGCTGCTGTTTTCTGGTTATTTCAGTGACTACTTTCTTAAAGGGCATCATGTCTGTGCACACTGAAACTCAGAGTATTCTCCAAGGACCCAGTTTTACATCTTTTCTTTAGCTTCCAGCTTTTCAGGCAGAGTCATTGATTTCACAGTACCCAGACACATGTCAGTGACTATGAGGACCTAAAATTACTGACATTACCTACAGTGGAACTACTTAAAAAGTAGGGTATACCTAATTGTGAATAGGCATGGTGCCCTTCTTATTTGTGACCCCAAACTATTGCTTCAAATTCCTAATTTTTGAGGGTTGTAGAAGCAGGACTGTGGGTATCTGTGGTAGCAGATTAACAAACATAGAATTAGTGCCCAAAAGCAGGGAGTGGACGTCTTTCTAATTCTGAGTGAAAATGAAGAGAGTCCTAATGTGCATTTTCTGGAACTGGAAGCCGTTGAACAGTTACTGAGTCTGCAAACTGGAGCTTGGGCTTTGACCTTACAGAACAGAAAGTATTTTTTTCTTTGTATTTGCATGATTTCAATTTATTCCTTTTTTGTTATGAAATTGTGGACATGGAAGTGTTCCTTGGAGTAATATTGACAAAGAAATGTGATATCTTCTTTCTTTTAACTACAAAACTAGTCCTAGAAATTGTCCCTTAAGGTATAAAGTGGTATCTACCTCTCATTTCAAGAAAGATCCTTCCTGACAAAAAAAAAGTGGGGGAGGGACAGGGAGAGGAAAAATGACGTATTACAAAATATTTCTTATTTACACATACGGAATAAAAGTGCTAAACACTATGCTTGTAAATAAAGACACAAGCATGCGGGGTCACCAAGATCAGCGACCTCCACAAAGAATGAAGAAGACAGTTGTAAAATATTATCTTTCCAGTTCACAGATATTCTTCAGCCTCTGTTGTGCAAGCCTGAGTGAAAATATTTTAGGCAAAGCTTTAAAAGAACCTGGAGGACTGTACAAAAATGCCAAGAATTGGATTAATTGGCATAATACAAGGTGGCTGGGCACAGTTGGGGAAAGTGTCAGTGTAGGGAGAATCCCCACCAAGTAAGACTGTCTGTGCAATTAGCTATCTGAACTCTAACCCTTCCAGAATAATTAATGAATAACAGAGGGGATCAAGACAAAGACACAAAGTGATTTGGTGGGTGCTAGCAAGTAATACATCAAAGAATGCTGGTAATTGGCCCTGTGGCTTTCATTCTTTGCCCTATTTCTTTCAATTCATTGACTCAAAATAATGGGTTCAGGTTCATTATCAACAGGTTTTAGCTGCAAGAGCACAACACTTCAACAAAGCTATGATTGTAGCAGTGCTGGTGGCTAAGTAAAAAGTTGTAGACTGCAGAACACTCCCTTGAAAAGGAAAGTAGCAGAATAGTCATAGGCTTTGTCTTACATGAAACACTTCGTGTTCAAGAATTTGCTCTGAGCTTTCTAAGACTTGGTGTTCACTGAGTTTACAATGCTGGAATACAGTTGGTATGGGCAGGTATGTATGACTGCTTCAAACCCTATTGTAGCAGTAGTATCTATATTCTGTTCCTTCAGCTGTAAGAACTGAAATAGAATTCTTGACATCATATGTCACATGTATGTGACATTATCTGCATACTAATGGAGACAGTTTACAGGCTTTCCTCCTTCCCTTCTTCCCTGCCCCCCCTCCCCCCCCCACTTTTGGTGGCATTGCAGTAAAAAGAAAACTTATTGATTTTAATCTGTAAAAATATCTTCCTGATTTGTAGGATTTTACAATTTTATTTGAGAAGGGTGATTTTTTTTTTCCCCCAAAATCAGAAATGAAATCTCCATTCTTCTGTTTTTCTGTTCTAAGATGTTGATTTAGCTGATGAGGAGGCATTTAGTTAACTAGAATAGCTTTTCAGAAAGAATAGAAGAAGAGCTGAATAATAGAGCAGTCATCTTCAATGAGTGAATGATGTATATGTTAGCTCTGCTGTCTAATTTTGCCGTGATTGTTTCTCCCTATTTACAGGTTATAGCATATGTTGTTTGTTATTTTATTACCATCATATTAAATACAATTGCATGTACAGTTAGAAACTGCTCTTTTGGTTTAGTATTTGAGAAACTTGAGAATTAGTTCAAATTTTAAAAGCATGTTTATGAGCACAAATGTGTATTTTTTTTTTTTTGAAGTTAAGAGATGTTATTTGGAATTTGAGTTCACAGGAAATACACAAAATGGTGTAACCATTTTAAACACCAAAGCGTGATCCATATTCTTATGAAAACCAACTGAAAACTTCCCATCATCTCTGACAAGTCTGTTAGGAGGTAGCTGCTGGTGCAGTTATTGGCTGTCTAAGTATTACAGGTCAGATTCTGATCTCCATTATATGAGTGCCTTTTTGAAATAGCTTGAAAAAAAAATTATGGAGAATTTCATTCCAAGAAGACTGTATTTTTTAATTATAAAATCATAACATAAAATCTTATATAATAAAGTTAGATGAAAAGTTTCTGACACAACTTGTGGCATTTCATTTTAATCTGAGTCATGTTTCTAAGAATAACAATTATGTATGAAATAGTCAAATAAAGGTATGATTTACCAGTTTGTAAATACAGCTATAAATATGATATATACCCAGCAGTCTTCCCCCTGCCTTTAAAAGCACTCATACTGTTTGAAATAATGTTGTCACAGATCTGTGTGTTTTATTATCTTCTGTCATGTAGATTCCTCTATTAAAAATATGCTTTATCTAGAATTTTGTCTGCACCATGGACAAAAGTATTCAGGTTCTGGAAAAGCTTTATTAGCATATATTCTAAGTTGAATAGTTGTTTTTTATAAATTCTAAGGAACACTTCTTAGAATTTGCTAAAGCTTTTGAATATTTGTAGTAGGACCCTGCTTGGCAGCACTGGGAACAGTGCTACAAGCCTAGTGTGACAAAGCTGTTAATCAGAATGTTTTCTTTCCTCTTTCCCTGATTCCAGCTGGTTTTAGTAGAGGTTTTTAGTGTATATCTCAGCATGACTTAGAAAATATATGAAATGCTTTGAGACAATTTCAGATTGTTGTTCTTTTAAGTTTGAATTCAAGTACTTATGGAGGCTTTTTATAGCACTGAAGTCTTTCCAGCTGTTCACATTAAGGTGTGGATGTCATAAATACATCATCTTCACAGTAATTAATGTTAAAGATGGAAAGCAAACAGTAAACTGTGATTTATTTTAGTCTTGACACCGTTTTATGTTGTTAAAATATATATTTAAAAACTATTTGTTTTTGAAGAGCTATACTCACAATGCCTTCTGACACACGTATTATTCAAGATCCTGAGTTAACAGAATATTGGTCCCTGAGGTTCTCACACTTTTTCAGAAAGTTGCTCCTCTCTTTGTGTAATTTTACCTTCAAGTGAATAAGAAGACTTTGGGGGAGAAGGAAAATCATTATTAAAAATACACTCAGACTTGATCAAAATAACTTTGATGGCTAGAATGGTGAGAACAGTCATTCTCTTCCTTTGACAGGTATTTTTTGGTCTGAGATTTGAGGGCACTAATATTGATTTAGAAAGCTCTATGGTTCAATTTTAAATGAAATGTAAAACTTTTCCATTTTCTCACCTTTCAACCTCTACAAAAGTGCAGCTGCTTTTGCAGGGAAAAGCTGTATTCTCACTTTGGGTATCACAATGCATTTATGATGTAAGGCTTATCTAAACAGCTCCCCTTTATGTGACTGGGAAAGAAAGCCTATATTCATTTAGGGTTGGAGTTCTGCCTGTAGCAGCTGGATCCAAATCTGGATCCCAGGCTGCAATTTGGGATCTGGATACCCTTGAGGTCATCTTTTTCAGTAGGTGCTCCTTGCTTTTCCCCTCTCTCCTGGAGGTAACAATGGTAGAAAGGTAGAAATGGTATTCCCTGCTCTCTCAATTTTGCAAGCAGCTGTGCCCTGGCACCCACTCCTCTCCAGAGAAACAGCCGCAAGCTGAACATGCCTGGGCAATTGCTTGGACCTTATTACTCCAAAGAAGCTTTTCCAGAAGCACACAGGGAGCACATACTTTCTACCCATGGTGGCCAAAATTACCCTTACACACTAAAAAAATGTTTGGGGCTAGATAACAGAACTACCATATATGGGAAAGGCAGAGGAAGAGAAGCTGAGGGCCAGATTTGTCTCTCAAATGCACTCAGTTCCTGTCTTTTAGTGAGAACAGGAACAACTCCAGGCTTTTAAGGAGGTTTAACAGATGAGAATTAGAATATACCCAATCGCATCACTTTCTGATAAAAAGTGCATAAAGGCTGCAAAGGAGAGGGGAGCCTTGGCTGCTGAAGGTCAGTTCCTGTTTCAAAGGCTGACCTCCTTTGAAAAGAGGTCTCGCTGCCTAGTGTTCCCATAGGAAGGGAGCAAGGGGTTGGATCCATGCTGGCCTTCATTCAGGGAAGTGCTGAGCTTCCATTCAAATAGCTGTTACCTGAAAAAAAGGCATTTCAGCATACCCTTAGGAGTCTTTGACTAAATGCCATATGCTTTGTAAAGCACAGGGTCTTCATTGGCTGATTTTATGTGCCTGAATATCTCAAAGGCTGTAAACTTGGCAAAATCAAGACTCCTTTTAGACATAAATTTTTATCTTCATTTGGTGTGGTTTCACTTGGCCTGTTATCCACTGCACACTGCCTTAACAGGACTATCAGTAAAAACTGGCCTAATTGGGTTTTTTGGAAAGAAATTATATATTTCTAAAATGTTTAGTTGCTGGAAAGGGACAAGCATAGAATAGCAAGAATCAGACTGAAGGAGTGCAATCTGTGTTTCTGAGTTTTATTCCTAAAGTGTGTCATATACTAACTTTATTACCAAGCCTCTCAAAGATGATGATATTTACAAGGGCAAAGCCTTTTGAGATTCTTAGGTGAAACGTTTATGTAGCATGGAAATACTAAAATAATGACATTTTAATGTAATGATTTCTCTAGCAGTGAAAAAAGCAAATGTCCAGGAAGGGAGGGAGCGAGCTAACCTCTGCTATCAATGTTTGTACTTTGGAGAAAGTGCATTTCCTAAAAAGGATAAGGAATTACCTTTGGAACTAAGGGAAATGGGTGGCAGGATGCTGGAGGGCACAGGGATACTGAACAAATTGTTCTGATCAGCTATTTCTGATGGAACTCAGTGAGGTGGAAGCCAGAAACAACAGGGACAACAGGGAACACTCCAGGAGAATGTATTAGATATTGTATCTACCAACATGTCACTGGCCAGCCAAGAAGAGTGTGACTAGTCCACCTCTCCCCTAAGGCCAAAGTTTCAATTTCCATCCCCTTGGCCATCCTGACCTCCATGATGTTTTTGCATCACTTGGTAGAATTTTCTCTGGCTGGAGGGCCAAATAGATTTTCTGATGTAATACTCCCTCCCCCCCCAATTTCTGTGAACATTATCTTGTTTATGGAGCCCTGAATCCATCTTAGCTTTCCAAGTGTCCTGTGGGGAGCTGGGCTATGACTGTCTAGAGAAGTGAAATCAAATGCAGGTCTGTGATTGATTTTTTTTAAGTTTTGCAATGCTGTGAGAGTAGTAATGACTTCTTCAGCAGTCTTAAGAGAAAGCAGCTCTGTTTCAGCATCTGGGGTGGACAAAGCCCAAGTGTTTTATCTCTGTCTGATGTTTTTTGTCCCTGTATAACATTTTGACATACTGGGCCTCTTTCTTACTTAGTGAGATCAGAGGCACTATTAACTCTTTTTTTCAGTATTCATACTAAAAATTGTGAGCTGCTTTTTGAACTTCAGCCCCCTTTGGTTTTGGTTTTGTGCAATGCACAAATATTTTAGCTTATTTCAAGTGAAGAATAATTAAAACAGGAAAATATCATGCTAGCTGTATGTGGTCTGTCATTGCTTGTGGATCCTAACTCTTGCCTCTCACAAAGGGTTAGATGAACCTTTTACTCTGACTTTACACAGAGAATGATACAGTGTTTCTCAAACAGGACTCAGGGATGTAACTCCTACCTTTGAAAATATTTGATGTGAAGATTCAAATATGCCCATAGCACTTACAACAGTTATAAAACCTGGGTTTAAAAGAGACAAAATTGCCTCCCTGAAGGCTTTAACATATAGGCACTACTTTAAGAAATTAAAAAAGGCTTAGGGGACTTAATGTGATTTCAAGTTATTCATAATTTGGAGGAAACTATTGCATTACAAAAGCCTATCCTGATTACAGAACTTTTTAATCTCAGTCTAAGATAAAAATGTCTTCAACATCGCATACACCTGAGTTGCCCTTTTAAATACCCTAAACCTTGATCCATATTCAGGGCTTCTTTTCTCAAGTCTCCCTGCTGTGATGAAAGTGTCATCTCATCTCGTATTAATTTTGTCTCAGTACACAGAATCTTATTATGCTATAGCTTTTGTGGGAGGTTTTTTCATATATTTCAGAGAATTTTAAAGCTGTTAAAGTGATAGCTCAAATTTCCACCTCACTAACAAAAAAAACAGGTTTCATTTTTGAGAGGAAAGTGGTGTTACACAAACTTTGCCCTGAGCAATTGTCTTTAACAGCCATCAAAAGTCAAATATAGAACCACATTTCTAGTAGTTCCTTAAGAGGAGAGAAGAGAACCTTGTCCCCACCCTTCATGGGAAAGAAAGCAGTATCTATGAAAACCCTTGGTGCTTGCTTCCCTCAGCATTACTGACCTCCAGCCAGCCAGTCGTCTCTGCCACCCTCAGTATGAGTAAGGAGCAAAGGTAAGTACAGGGATAGGCAAGGACCTGCCTCCAAGGATTATTCTGCTCCTTAGTAGTGGGGGACAGCTAAGTGTCAGGGTCTAACCTGGGTTCAGGAACAACAGGAATGGGTTCAGGGCCTTGCAGTGGTGGTGGCAGCCCTGGGGAGATCCAGAGCGCCCATCCCTGCTTGGAAGGCAGGACTCCACTTCCCAGCAGGGGTGTGTGAGCACAACAGGGCTTAACTGTGTAGTCACTAATAATTGATTTTAATGCTCATGGTTTAACTGCCATCGAATTTGCAGTGTATTTTTGTGTCAGGAACTAGTTGGTTAAAAAGATATTTTCAATGTCTTCTGGATTCAGACTGCATTACAATTAAACTATTGTACTTATATAGCCATGGCATTGCAGCATAGCTGATCGGGTTTAAGTTAGACCATTACCTTAATAAACTGCTTTCTGAGAAGATAAGAAGATTTCATTTCCTTGCTATATAAAATTAAATTTGTTTTACTACATGAAACATTATCTATTCTTTACTGCTTATTTACACAAAGCTTGTGTTGAGTTCACTGGAAGTTTTGTTGACAAACTCAGAGCAAGACTGTATTCAAATAATATTTACATCAAACCCCATTTGTCAATTATGCAGCTTATGCCTTCCCTTCATCCATTTTATATTTAATTATGAAATTATGGAAAGAACTATGGGTACTTTAGCAATCATGTGTGTAGAGATGTTATGTCCGTGTATAGGCATCTATATTCATTCACAATTAAACTCTCCACCAGAACAAAACTTGATTGATGTAGACAATTTGTCCCTAGGGGAAAGGAAAATAAAACCAACTGATCTAAGGAAAAAAACAACAATGTCCTTCTGTCCCCCAAACCTATAATTTCTATTTGGTATCTAAAGAATTTAATCATACTTGGTCGTTTTGCCTCCACAGTCATGGAAAAATCTCTCAAATCTGAATGTCAAAAATGTAGATGAAATTTCAAAGCCTGAAAGTGATTTAAAAGCATGGTCTACAATAACATCAGTGGGAACTGGCATTCTTGAGTCACTTTCGTGGTTCTCACAAGAATATCCTGAATGTATAATTTCACATCAAAGTCAATATGCTTCCTTCAATGCTGAGGGAAGAAACTGACTTTTGGAGAGCAATACACAAAGGTATTCTAGTACTACTGTGGCAACTGACAGGACTGAGTGCTAATTTAGATGCCTAATTTTAAATCAGGGTTAATGAAAAAAAAGCCATATTTATTTATCCCTGATTTATAGTGCTGTGTATTATAAAGCTGAACCCAAGACAATCTCCTTGTAGTTAGTTTATCTTTGCTAGGTCGTTCTGAAAGTTTGACATCTGGGTTAAGCCAGTTGTCATTGCTCAGAGGCAAGATCTAACGTAGCGCCATTGACCCACCTGGTTTAGATATAATCAGGATACAACTCCCAATTTCATTCAAAACTTGTATTCTGGAACCACCATGCATTTGTACAGAAGGAACAAAAAAGAAAAAAAAATAGAAAATGGTAACAAGGTTAGATTTGAAAACCTACTAAATGCTCCCCAACCTCAATAGTGCCCAACATTTTTGCTGAGTGGGAGAAGACAAATGTGACTATCAGTCTTGGGAAATAACGCTTACTAAAGAAGCACTTATGTACTCCACTCCAAGGTAACTGTGTTGGATGAATGCAGATGTGAGAAAATGCAAACTGGAAGTTTCTAAACCAGGTCAATGAAAAGCAAGGTTATCTTTGGGCTGTGATTTGCCCAGGTGTGTTGTGTTTTAATCCATCACCCTAGGTTGCTTCACCTTTATAGAGTTGTACTGCCACTGCACAAGACTAAATTTTCTCTAGCAGTTGTTTAGCCTGCACCAAATGAGAAAGGGAACATCTCTGTGAGGATCCTTTTGCACACAGACATTGAAGTGTTGTCTTATCAAGTGCTTGAAGACATCCTGAAGCAGCAAGTGGTGAGCAAGTGGTCAGAGGACCAGGATTTGTTTCACAGTCATTCTGATATTTTTTGAGGCTTCTTGGGACTGTACCAGTATTTTGCCCATCTAGAAAATAGGTAATCTTGGCTTGGTAATGTTGTCATATCTGCATGTAACTGGCCTTGTTCTAAGGGGACAGATTCTGCTGAGTCATGCAAGCAGAGGAAGCAGCACAAGGCTGGGAACTGAACAAACTCTTTCCTACAAGCAATAATTATACCATAGCTCAGTAAAGGAGCACTTGCAAAACGAGGCACAGCCAAGCGCAAAGTAACCTTGCTGATCAAACGGCTGTACCCATTGAGATCTATTAACTTTTCGTCACAGCAGTGACTATATAGGTGTGTTTGATGTTTCTTTCAGGAAAAAATTAAGTGTAGGCTCAGGAGAAGTTGTTTCTCAAGTCTCAGGCTATACTTGTTATAGGCGATACTTTTTTTCCAAAATTTCACATGATGTTTCACAGCCTCCCTACTTCAGAGGGTGCTCAGCTGCCCACTTGAACACAAATGCATAAATGGAATCCTCCTCTTCATCTTCCTGCATGGCTGGATGTGCTGCAAAAGCTTTAGAGGATGAAATGAGATACTGCAGTTAAAAATAATTTGTCCCTGTTTGTGTGTTTAATGAATTGTGACTTTGAAATGAAAAGTAAATTTGCTCAACTAAAACAAATCCAACCAAATTCAGACAAAAATTTACTTAGGCCTGCATTAAGTATCCAAATGGCCACAAAGGCTGCATTAGAGAGAGTTCATCAGCTATCATGTCTGTGTCCAGAAGCTGGATGTCTTAGCCTGAGTTACGAATGCCAGCTTGCCTTTGTAACAAAGGGAGCAGAGGAAAGAACTCTAGAGACTTATGTGAAGTTCTCAGCTACTTAGTCTGTGGCTAGTCAAACAAATCACATCCTGGAGATTTCTCAGGTAGGGGTGTCAAACTTTGAAGTGTATAAACTTGGACAAGATGAATTCTGACAGGCAAAAATGCATGGCAAGAAATAGGGCTTGCCTTGAAGAATTTATCATTTGTATGGGAAAGGTAGCAAAAAGGCAGCAGAGAGGTGGCAGGAATTGGTCAAAGCGACCCAGTCCCTCTGTCATTACATGGGAATACACCCTTGTTGTCCCGGGACAAAGTTCTTCACCATATATCTTAGATTTATTTTAATCTAGTGTATATTAGTAATTTTTTCATGCTCCTCTGAACTTCCTGGTTAAGTCAGAGTCTTAAGCAACAGCTGAAAGCCTGAGGGTTGGGTGGAGAAGCAGGGAAGGAAGAGTGAGAGGAAACTTCTCACACTTTATAGCCTAATCTGAAAAAGGAAGTGCTGAAAGTTTTGCAAGATAATCAGACCCTCAAAAAAAGTTCAATTTGTTTTACAGCCAGTTTCAGAGCCTGTTTAATGGATGCAGGGAGCCAAACAGTTCCATTGCAAAACAGTTCAACAATGGACTTTACTGCAGACGCTGTCATTTGTATTGATTTGAAAATGGCCAAATAAACAAGAGAAACTTTATTTTTACTGATTAATATGTTAATTGATGATGACAATGCTGTAAGTGGAAATTCATAATTTGTAGCATATCTGTTATGGGTTGGAAATATGAAAATACCTTTCAAATCACTTTTCAGTTTTTCTTTTCTAAATTTCCATTGGCTAAATGTAATAAATATGCCTGATAAACATGAAATACTTGTCTAGTTTGGGTTGGTTTTTTTTTCAGAAGTGCAATCGCTTTAGTGGCATCATAGATGTTATATGAATGTAAACACAAGGTGTCAGTGGACTATATTGGCAGTCTTCAACATTGGATGTGTCCCGCACTGGGAAAAAAGGAAGGAAAGCAGAAAAAACCCAAAATAGTTTCAAAATCAGGCAATTCACCAACCAACTGAAACATGGCTGAGATGTGGCAGACACAAAAGGTGAGAATTAGGAATTATTTGTAGAATGAAATGAAAGAAAGATGCTGATAAAATTTAGAAACATCATTATTCCAGATATTTACTCAAACAAAATTTAACCTGAGAATCAAGTAGATCTTCCCTCTCTGTTCTAATGTGAGTTTTCTAATGAAAACCATGAATGTTCTTTTTCATCTTAACTTTCTCTACTCTTCAGTCTCTGGGCTTGACATCTATTTTAAAAAAGAGTCTAAAAATAGAGCTGTGAAATATAATGACTTTGAGCAATAATGGCATGACTCAGACTACTTTTTCTTAGAATCCACTGTCAACTTAGACTAAGGGTGGCCTCTGTTCAGTTTTAATTGCTACTGTTAGGCTATTTTTCTTGCAGAACTTTGGTAAAGACAGCTCAAATTTTTGTTGTATAAATTATGATAAAATATAAACTTTAATTAAAGAGATCAGATACTTAGCTACTATATCTCAGGATTTAATGAAATGAGTCATGATCACAGCCACTGTGACCAGCATACAAAGATAAGGATCATTGTTTACCTTACTCATGTGAGAGAACTCCAAACCACATAATTGACTGCATCTGTAGCTTATTAGCATTAATATATTTAATGATGATAAACCAAAGACCTTATCCTTGCAGCATAGGAAATTTTCAAGTTCTGGTTTTATAAAAGTTGCGGGATCTTTAGGGTAACATAATTTCTGCTGCTGGTACCTGGGTGCTTGAGACACCATTCAAAGAGGGCTGCCTTGAAGTGGGTGGTGATAGCTGTGAGGCTGGCTACAGCCAGAGATGCTGGTTTAGTCTATTTATTTAGGGAGTCACAGGCAACTGGGAATGGCTTTGCCACATGTGTGCCAAATGCCCCTGTGGTGTTTTCTGTTCTCTCTCAGAGCGGATGGTGGTGGGGCTGCTGCTCAGAGCACCCATGAGCTGATCAGCAGCTGGAAAGTTACTCTTTCTTAAAAGAATCCCTGATAAAAAACAGAACCTAAATACTGGCTCTCTGGTATTTTTTGTCCAGTATCTTTACTTTTCTTCCTTGAAGAGTAAGTCATTTTGGAAATGCCTGTGGCTTCCAAAGGTAAAGGGAATGCATGTGTTACCTTAGTGCCCACAGATGTTTGATTAGGTCTGCAGCTTCTGTGCTTTCTAATGAAGTCCTTGAAAAAAGATGTCCAACTGATCATAAACAGCAGCAGGAAGTTTAGTTTATCTTCATAGTTACTAATACGATAGCAAGTTAAAATACTCTTACTTTTTAATCAAACTTAATTAATAATATTTATCTTTGATGCTCCTGGCTCCTGTTAATTCTGCAGAATGCTGAAAAGGTTAAAGATGGACTTTAACACAGTAACAGGAAGGAGGATCTCCCCCTCCTTCAAATCATATTTAAATGAAAAAAGGCTAAAAAGAATCTAACAGGGTCAGATCCAAACTGTAGCTTTCCTGTTACATTTAATAATCTAACCTCATACATAATAATAAAATCTAATTCTTATAAATTCAATTTTTAGAACTGCCATAATTATTCATACCAGAAAGTGATTGAAACAATTGATTTTCTGTCTGTTTGAATGTTGTTAAAAGTTGACTATTTTTATGCACAAACATTTTTCTCTCTATTTTTTTTACTTTAATTTTAAAGATCTTCTTTCATGTTATTTGCATTAGCTTCATCATTTTTTCTACTTTGCTCTTTTGGAATTCATACAATTTCAATTAGATTTTATTTTAAATTTNAACATTTTTCTCTCTATTTTTTTTTACTTTAATTTTAAAGATCTTCTTTCATGTTATTTGCATTAGCTTCATCATTTTTTCTACATTGCTCTTTTGGAATTCATACAATTTCAATTAGATTTTATTTTAAATTTTAGCTGAGGAGAAATTATATTACGTAGGTATATTAGGGAGCTGTGCCTAAAGTGTGTGACAATGAGGACTATCAAGATTTCATATTTGGAAAATATCAACAACTTTATTAGATGAAATTAAATAAGATAGCTTCAAAGATATACATATTCAACAGCTACTGAAAGTCTGGGAATACCATTGCTTTTTTTGTTTCTTTTCATCAAAGAGGTGAAAGGAAATTTGTCAAAGAAATTAAAATATTGTACAGACATTGTTGTTATTTAAGATTTTTGAACATAACTTTATATGCCTGTGGGATTCATCACTACAGATGTGCAGACTTTGTGCAAGTATGGATTATTCATAATTGAACATTATGGAACACTGAAGTAAATGTCTTCAGAGAGCTCCTATTCAGAACTTTCTATTTCACCATCACTAACTGTCCTGGGTTCGGCAGTAGCAGTCATTTTTCTCCTTCTTAGTAGCTGGTGCAGTGCTGTGGTTTTGACTTTTGGCCTGGGAACAGCACTGATAACACCGATGGTTTTACTTGCTGCTCAGGGATGTTTACTCTGGCCAAGGACTGTCTGAGTCCCATGCTCTGCCGGCGAGGAGGGGAAGCAGGGAGGAAGCAGAGACAGGACACCTGACCCAAACTAGCCAAAGAGGTATTACATACCACAGCACGTCACGCCCAGGATGCAACTGACAGTTACCCAGAAGGGCTGCATGGCTGACTGAGTTTAAACCATGACAATAACATTTAGTTTTGAAATTGCTAGTCACTGACTTTCAGCTCAGTGAATCTCATCATTATTTGGATTGTCTGTATGGCTGTTCTCACGATCATGTAATTTCTCTTCCCTTTCCTGAATACCTGAAAATTGACACAGTTGAGACAACTATATAAGTTGGACTGCTTTTTCTCATTGTTATGTTAGCTTAAGCTGCCTAAACTAACTTTGATTTGTCCAAAAACATAGGAACTCAAGGTTAAATGACCAAACCAAATTCTGATTAGAGGTGTTCTATATATATTTAATTAAGAAGACAGGATTAAAACAGATATTCATAAGGGTGGAAAATGGAATATTCACAACGGTGAGAGTGAGCAAGTAACCAAGCTCATAATTTAAAGCACACAAAGAAGGCAGACTTGTCTCAGTTTGAGGAGAAAGCTGATGTAAGAATATCAGTAATCATCACACTGATTTCCATCACTTTTTCATTTCAGGATATAAAAAATACATATTGAAGCTAATAAGTTTGAGTAACATAATGTCGTGATTTAGACTCAACCAGGCAGCTTGTTCACTCACTCAACCCACCTTTCTTGCCCTCCCCTGCTTCCAGAGGGATGGGGGGAGAATCAGAAGAATGCAACTTCCAC
>NDXB01017153.1:0-51772 GCA_002631895.1 Agapornis roseicollis
AGGGGGGTTGGACTAGATGGTCTTTCGAGGTCCCTTCCAACCTTTAGGATTCTGTGATTCTGTGAATCTATTATTTAATGTCCCATATTCTTTCTAAAGGAACATCTGATTCCACAAATATGTTTAATGAGAGGAGAGTGATTATTAGTGTAGCTTAACATACTCTTTGTGCTCCTCTTTGCAGTGTGTGCATTCTTTCTTTAGCACCAAGTTGCAGGCCAAACCAGAAGTTGCTTTGGATTCACATTCCTCACCTGATGTGTCTCTGAGGCAGAGTTATAATTACAGTACTAAATGACTAGACATTGTTGGGCTACTTGTCAGTGTGGCACCTGCAATAAATCAGAAGTGTTAATTTACCATTCAGAGCTTTTATTGTCTGTTCAAGTCTGCAGGGTTTTTACATTTGTTTGCTGAGCACGGAATGAAGATTGCATAATAGGCTGCCTACTCACTGCACCCTTAGAGGCAAGTTCACTTGGAGTATTGTGTTCATTTCTGGTGTCCTCAACATCAAAAGGACATGGAACTGTTGGAACAAGTCCAGAGGAGGGCCATGAGGATGATCAGGGGACTGGAGCATCTCCATACAAAGACAGGCTGAGAAAGTTGGGGCTGTTCAGCCTGGGGAAGACAAGGCTCTGTGGAGACCTTATAGCAGCCTTCCAGTATCTGAAGAGGGCCTACAAGGATATTGGAGATGGACTCTTCATTAGGGACTGTAGTGTCCCTAATGGTAATGGGTTCAAACTTAACCAGGGGAGGTTTAGATTGGATATAAGGAAGGAATTCTTTCCTGTGAGGGTGGGGAGGCACTGGAATGGGTTGCCCAAGAAAGTTGTGAGTGCTCCATCCCTGGCGGTGTTCAAGGCCAGGCTGGACAGAGCCTTGGGTGACATGGTTTAGTGTGAGGTGTCCCTGCTCATGGCAGGGGGTTGGAACTAGATGATCTCAAGGTCCTTTCCAACCCTACCTATTCTATGATTCTGTAAGTTTTGGGCAATACATTAAGATGACAACAAGAAACATGGTTTACAAATTTCTAAAATCTCTAGTCTCTTTACTATTGGGATTTCTATGACCTACTTCTTAAATAAAATCTTGTACTTGCCAGTTGTTTGGGCCAATGACTTATGTATTCTATATGTTTGGAGAGTGAATGGCCATTGTGTACCTCAGAAGTCTGACTTGTAAATAACCCCAAAAGACTATATTCTGTTAATATAAGGAGATGGTTAAGTGTAGATTAGAAGCAAAGTTCAATACGAGCTTGTCCAAGTAAGTCCCAGTCTTCCAACCAGGACTAAATAGCTCACAATCTGCTGAATGCTCTGCCGGGTACTGTATTAGTCTGCCCTTGAGAAGATCTCGGATCTCTTTTATAAAGCTCACCTCTAAAATCCTCAGTCTTTGGCTCTAGAAACTTCTGATTTAACCCGTTCTGTAAGTAGGGGCCTGTTTTTAATGTTCAAGTAGAAGCAGCCTATTGAATGATTCATAGTGACTCAGAAAGTTCTTCTATTGCCTAAAGTGCTTAACTTTCTCATGCAAAGTATCTAATTTTTCTATATCCCTTGGGTTCTTTAGTGGAAGGGAGATCAACCTGTGTTTATGATCTAACTAGAAAAACAATGCAGGCCAGCTGTAGCTACTTTTCAGCCTAAGGAAGTGGGAACTGAAAGTTGAGGTTAACTGTAACTTCCGAATAAATCTGTCAGGTTTTAACCTGATGGATGACAACCCCAAGAACAGAAAAAGGTATGGGAATGGACAAAGATGGAAAAAAAGATGCTACAAGAGAAAACAGCTAGTACAGCCAGTGTGTTAGTAAGAGTCAGAGCCAAGTAATGGACAGATACCACTCCAGGAGCCAGGCCAGCCTTACTTTCTCATTAAATAGCTATGTAATATAAAGCAATTAATTTTTCTGCCAACCTTTTTTTATTCATCTACTTATTGTGTTATCTGGACACCTGCACACCTGCAATCTGGATGGACAAGGCCAATTACCTTGTGCAGGACCTAGCACAATAAAGCTTCTGTCTTAGTTGGGTCTTTAAAGTAAAAGTTTTGCTGTAACTGTTTTGCAGCTAATTTAAACTAAAGGTAGGATGCTGAAAACCTGTAAAGATCAGATGCTTTCAGAATTGCTTCTCTTAAACCATGAAACTGGAAAAGATTTATTGCCAATAGGAGAAATTCAAAAGGACAAAAAAGAAATTAAAAACTGTATTTCACTATTTCTTTTTATAATGCTTATACAAAGAAAGAAAACAGTTGCTGAAATTCATTTTAATGATAGAAATAAAGGGATTAACATACCTGCCACTAAAACAGCAATCAAAAGAAACTTAGCATTAAAGAGGCCAAAGAAACAAAGTGTCATAGAAGCACTATTTGCCTTAAGAACAGAGAGTGATCATTCAGCTTCAGCTGGAGTGTCCTCCAGTAAGTTACCTTCACACTCAGTCCTTGAGGACTGTAAGAGTCACAATGTCATATAATGTCACTGTTTCTAAAAAACAGTTTGAGGGATTTCAGGAAGTTCTAGCTTGTATAAGAGATGTACTAAGTCTGGAAGCTAGAATCACTGTTTGCATAAATGCTGTCAATGCCAACTGACTTGCTTGCTTCTGCCAGCTCTGAATTTGTGGCCAAATTCTGAAAGCATCTGAGGACACAAACTCTTAAGTAGGCTTTACAAAAGCTCATCATCAATTAGGTGTCTGTATCTCTTCAAAAGATGGCCTGCATATACATGTCTGGTCAGCTACTGCATTTGTAGGAGCTTGAACGTATAGCTCAAATAATTATAAAATAATTAAACATCAGACTGCAATGGTTAATACTGTTCAGCACCTGTAAAACCTATTCCCTCTAACCCCACTCCTCTGAGAGGTTTCTCAGTATGTCTGCTTCTACCAGTTTGAGATCCCCTTCAAAAACTAAAGCATTGTTTCTATGTGGATTTGATAGGGAGCGTGCTTTAACTGTAACCTGTATTTTTGCACATAGTTGCAAAGGAATGAATTCTAATTTATTAATCTCTCCACCAAAAAAAAAAAAAAAAAACAGGAAAGGGAACAAGAGGCAGAGAANTCTATGTGGATTTGATAGGGAGCGTGCTTTAACTGTAACCTGTATTTTTGCACATAGTTGCAAAGGAATGAATTCTAATTTATTAATCTCTCCACCAAAAAAAAAAAAAAAAGTCAGGAATGGGAAGTAGGAGTTGGGAGAAGCTGCTGAAACCAAAACGTTTACTCATTAGTTACAGTGGAAATGAGCTATTTGGAGTTCTCAGCCTACATCCTCATGAACAATGAGAAATTTTCAGGCTTGGAGAGGAACTGATACCTTCCTGGTGCAGATTCCAGTCTAATAAAAGAAAAGGTGAAAAAAACTTTTGATGTAACAGATGATTTTAAGCCATCATAAAATAAATTGATGCAGAAAGATATTGAGCAGGATATGGCTTTATAGTCATACAACAAAGATTTCTAAGGTGGGGTTGTGGAGGCATTTGAACATCCTTCCTTCTGCAGCTGGAGTCACTAAAGCGTGAAGTGAAAACTGTAGGGAGATATGGCGTATGGTTTTAAGGAAAGGTAGATGGGAGCCTCTTTGGTGCCTTCAGAAAAAGTCTGCATTCTAAAGAGGGGGAGGGAGGAAATCAGTGAAGGAAAAGGGATCAGATTATTCTGGGCATTGAACTCTGCTACGCACTTGGAGAAGAGGGAGCAACTACAGTGTGTGCTTCCCTTGCTGCCTGGCATCACAAACCTACATAGTTTCTGGCATTCTCTGTTAGAGAAGAGACTGGGGATGGATGGTAGATGCTGGTGCTTTGATCACTGACACTTCTCAAGGCATCCCAGAAGTGCAAAGGAATATATTGCTGTGGTGTGCAGAAATCTTGGTGCAGATCTGTCTGTCTGTCTCTTAAACTTACTGGCATAACGTACACACTCCAGGACTCCAGCTCACAGCAAAGATGTCACACAGAGGCTTGAAACAATATCATCTTTCTGTATTTCTCAAATTTGGTGCAGCCAACAGAACCATTGTAAGATACTTGCACAAACCCCAAAGCCTCCAGTTTCTTCATATGTTTGAACTGAGGCACGGGGCTCCAATATGAATGTAAGACTGGTTCACCATGTACTGAGCTCCAGACACTGTTAAACCAACTGAGTTAGGAGATAATTCTGGGGAAAACACAGGATTTGCTATCAAGAACATGAGCTATAGAGTCCCTAGTCTGCAGCAGTGGAGAAAGTGTTTTTTTCTTGCTGTGTACAGAAAGATTTCCTTGCTTATGAGTAGAAGTCTATTCCACCTTCACCACATCATCCTGGGTTCTCAGAGCACAGCTAGCAGTGCTGTAGTCAGTGATAACACAGCTGGCAGCCAGCTGTGCTTTTACTGTGTGAGCCAAATACTGAGGTACAGCATCCGCAGTGTCTACTGAAGAGCCTTATGGACTTAGGTCAGGATTTTCTGCATCTTTCCTTTTTAATAAGTATGTCCCTTTGCCTGGCTTAAGTGGGCTTTCATGTAGAAAGAGGAGAGGCACAGTATGAACCTTTTCATTCTTTCTTGATTTTTGTGAGACAGTGCTGTTTAGCAACAGTAACTTTGTAAGCTTTATAAGGGTTATAACACAGGAATCTTAATGCTGGATTTTAAAAGGACATCTGCATATTTTATAATCTGTTTTTCCTGATTCATACACTCAAATGGGTGTTTTGTGTATCTCTGGACATCCCTTGTGTTCTTAGATGTAACAGCAGAAACATAGTTGAATACAGTTACCATAAGGATTTACTAATACTTAGATACAGAACTAATAGTCACTTACTGTGAACTGGTTTATTGCAACAGTCCTATTACAAAACTGCACTAATGTAAAGTTAATACAATACAGAGTTGTCTTTCCATGAAGTGGTCTCTGAGGGAGGGGCAGTGGCAGGGAAAGTGTTAGCTTAAGGGTCAAGGAACATGAAAGTGAGGAACAGATAAGAGATTGTGTTGTTCTGATATGAACCCCCAAATTAAACATATACTGGCTACATGTGTAATGAGGTGCTATGAAATGTCATTTTGTGCATAACGTAAATCCAGTAGTTGTGCGGAAAAGTAAGCTGAATGGTATTTTTGCACTATTAACCTGTAACAATGTGGGTTACAAGTACTCTTGCCAGGTCTACAGGTAATTCACTAATACATGAGCAGACTCCCATATGTAGCTACACTGGTGCAAGCATTTACAATTTCTTGGAATTTTTGTATTGCTACTATTTATTTTCTGTGACTTAGGTGGTGCCAGTTCATCATCTGTTAGGGAGCTGGAGAGGGAACAATTTTAATCAGCAGCTCCTGATTTTGCACTTGCTCCTGAGCCCAAGTTTAACATGTGTTTTCTGGGAGTTTAAGAGATTACCAGGCAGTCTGAAAGACACCACTTTGCATTTCCTTGGTTTTTCACTGTCTTCAGCTTTACCAGCCCAGCTCTACTCCTAGTTACCCAAGTTGTCTTCAGGTTAAAGCTTACGTATACCTAGTATTGACAGAGTGAGTAATTTCTCCAAGTTGGTGGGTTGTGGCGTCAAATGTTAAGCTTGACAATATTTCTAGTCATGACCAATGGCAACCACCAGACTTTATTGTTCCTTTATGTATGTTCTGAAGTAAGTAACATAACCTTTACCTCTTCTTTCTTTAAACTTCAGGTTTAATAATACAATTTCTCTTGCCCATGGTGGGCATCTTAGCTTGTGAGCTGTTACTGAAGTAATAATTAATTAGACATTAGGAAGAAATTCTTCCCTGTGAGGCTGCTGAGGCACTGGCACAGCGTGCCCAGAGAAGCTATTTGCCCCATCCATGGCAGTGCTCAAGGCTGGGCTGGACGGGGTTTTAAGTAACCTGCTCTAGTGGAAGGTGTTCCTGCCCATGGCAGGGGGTTGGAGCTGAGTGAGCTTTAAGACCCCTTCAAACCCAAACCAGTCTGGGATTCTGTGATTCAATGACAATCTAGTTACAACATTTCAGCATGGCTTTTCTTGAGCTAAAGTACTTCCTCTGAGAGGTAATTGTTGTGCCTATAGTTTTACCAATGTGCATTCTTTCTTCTAAGAGATCAGTTGTGTCACTCTGCTTCCCTGCACACATGTGATTTTCTGCCAAAACAGCGACATGGGTAGAAATGGCTCTTGTAATGTTATATTTCCTTTCAAATAACTTTCATGTAATTACTACAAAAGTCAGTCATAAAAAGGAGAGTAGGAGGAAGTCAAGTGTCAGGAATCGTTTTATTTCAATAACTGGAAGTAATTTTTAACCATACTTGTTTCACTAGCGAGTGCCAAAATTATACGAATTTTGACTGTCAGTGCACTCAAGTTGTAAATGGGGTTTAGCATTAATGTGCTAACTTCTTGTTGTAGGAGAAAACGCTGAAAAGGAAAATTTTTTTATTGTTGTTGTATTTTCTTTTCTTCTTCTTTTATTTTTTTTTTTTTATTTTAAGGAACTACTGAAGTACTTGTACCTGGCGCTAAATTTTATGGTCCTCTTTCAGACAATCCTCTCACTCATTTCTGTCAGTTTTGTCTCTATATAGAGAACAAGGTTAAGTCAATTTCTGTTAACCCAGTTGTTTTCTTAGCCAGGAAGCTGTTTGCTTTTTAATGGATTGATGTTTATCTGCTGGAGGACTTTAAATATAATATTCCTACAGCTGTACATGGCTGCAAGGCATGCTGTTAATGCAGTTAAAGAAAAAAAAAAAAGAAAAGAAAAAGGACTACTTACAGAGATTGGAATAATTGCTGGTTATTCCAATACGGATGGAGCTTCCAGGGATGAGGGTAGATGGAGGAAAATAACTGAGGAGGGAAGAAACAAAGGAAAAAAAAATAAAAAGTTTCTTAATAGCAGCTTAGCAGTTTGGTTTTGTTTTGAACCCAGCTGTCAGTCGAAGATACACTGTGGTGTTAACGTGCACCCACTCTTGGGAGCAGGAGTAGACATTTCAGACTCTGAGCATATACACAGATGTGGCTTGAATAGGGGTGAAAAACCCAAACAAGTTCTTGCTCCGTACTTCCACAATTCACTCCCATTCGGGAAACAATACTCTATATGACTTTAATGACCCTCAGAGTCAAACTTTCCTCTATACACACACCAATGTGTTACATAAATATGCTAATTATTGTTGTGAAGTTATTCCTCAGCCTGTGAAACAGGCATCTACCATTGTAAAACAAAATAACTTTCCTAATTTAAGTGCATCTTGAATACATTAGGAGGCTGTTCGTGGCAAACTGGGTTGGAATAAATTTATTCTAAAATTTGATACACATACCCCCCCCCCATGCATTTGAGCTTTAATATTTATAACTTCTGCTTCAAAGATTCTACTTGTTTGTTGCAGGCAACAAAACAAAACACACAAGTAAAAAAGCTGTCCAACAACAAACCCGTTAGATTTGTTGTGAGAGGGGCTCGTTTGCTTCTACAGTTGCATCTATAACACACAAGCTTCTGGCAGTCAGTCAGACGTAGTACAGTACTGTGTTTACACCCAGCGGCAGCACGCTGTTCCCATGCCCAGTGCCACGGTGATAGTCGCTGCTCTTGCCCTCTGTAGCCCGCATCCCGCCGCTGACCTGCCTCGGCGGGTCTCCCCAGCACGGTGCTCCCGCCCCGCATGGCGCTCCCGGCACTGCTCGGGGCTGCTTCCCCTTTCTCTCGTAAAGGGGTTTCCCGAGTACCGGAAAGTTTCCGCAGAGCACTGCCCGGCTGCGGCCGAGCCCGCCCCCCGCTGCTGCTTGCCGCGCCTTACCCCAGTACACAGCGGTGACCGGTACCTCCATGCAACTCCGACGCGGATGGCTGGCGGGTGCGGGCGCAGCCGGGAGATGCTCCCCTCCGTCTTCTCGTGCGCGCAGGGCCGGAGTGGCGGTGGCTGCTGGACGGAGTTGAAGCCCATTAGCGGAGGGCGGGGGCAAACGGCTGACCCCCGCCCCATGGGGGCCGGCCGGCGCGCCCCCTGCCCTGCCCTGCCCTGCCCTGCCCTGCCCTGCCCTGCCCTGCCCTGCTTCCCCCGGCGGCCGGCAGAGACCGAGCCGGGGGCGGCAGAGCCCGCAGGCGGTGGGGCGGGAGTAGGCCGAGAAGTGCCTAGCGGAGTGTTCGGAGCGGCACGCATGGGTGCCCCTGGCCCGGGCCGGGGGAACCGCTGAGCTCAGGGAGCCCGGGGGAACTCCGGCTCCGCTCCTTCCCCTCCCTTCTGCAGTCCCTCGGGAAAGGGAAGTGTTAGGGAGGCTGCGGATTTGCTGCTTAGATGGGGAGCCGTAGGCGGATAGCGGCGCTGGAAAGCCGAGTCCGGACCAGCAGTTTGGCTGAAGGGGCGCGTACTGCCTGGGAATAAACCCGAGGGGATGGACCAAATTAGAGGGAGTAATTCGCGGCGTCTGGATGGGGGCCAGGACAAGAATGTAGTCCAAGTGAAAGCTAAAATCACTTTACAATAGCAAGATCTACTTGTTACCAGGGGTGCTGGCAACGTATCTCACTCTGAATGGCAAATGCTGTAGTGCTAGAGGCAGTGAAAATGGGATTGCGGTGGGTACTAAAGTATATGAGCTCTCATAATTGGTTGTTTACCTCTAAGAAAATAATATCATTAGCTGCTTAGGTAGACAATGCAAGAAAATAAGGTCTTTTTGTTTTTGCATGTCCTGACAACAGCTTGAACTTTTCTAGGAACCAATTTACATTGGCAGTTTGTTTGTCTTGTGCATCTGTTTAGCCCCTGAAGGCACTTGGATGCTCAGGAGTATGCAGGCTGCCTTCTTTACTTCCCTGCCCCTTGGTGGCTCTGTAGCCCTGAGAGCAAGTTCTCTCATACTGAGGCAACATTGCTGTCAATATGTAAGCTGTTTAATTTCTCCTTGGTTCAGCAGTGGTAGGTTCAAAGTTGTGATGAAGTTTGGGGTGGATGGAAAGCTTGTGAATTCTGCTCTTTCTGTAAAGTTTCTGTCACTGATGAGCTCCAGCTCCTCTACCCCCATACCCCTCCACATTGTCCCTTTCCCTTTTTTATTTCTAATTCCAGGCAAGCAGCAAGCAAATTGAAATGAAGGTTTAGGGGAAGTTCACAAATGTGTGTCATTGTGGCTCAAGGCTACCTGTACCTTTTGCCAAAACTATAGTGCCTTGGTTCTTAATTATCACATGGCTATCTTAAAGCCCCTCAAAATGGTGTTGCAGAAGTTATCTTGTGATTAATTTCTTCAACCCCTTAAAATACTTGATTCCTTGAAAGATGACTTGTCTATAATTTCAGTAAATGGAAATGGTATGGCTTCATTTTAGGGTTCTTGTTGTTTAGTTACAGTGTGAAGGTGTGAGTCTATGTATGCATCAGAAAAGCTGATTTTCTGTGTGTTGTTTTTTTGGATCTGTATCCCCTTGGCCTCATTCTGCAGGTGAAGAGTCATATATGCATGTAACACTGTACTTAGAGTTATTAAAATATTATTTCCCCTTCAAATTTCAGGATTTCCAATGATCAGCTCTTTGTCAAGGTTTGGTAATGGTGTCTTTCCCAAAGGGCACCTTACATTTAGCCACAGTGTCAGTAAATCAACTTTAACCCTGACAGACTAGGAGACTTATGTTTGACTGCAAAATCTACGCTTAGACAATTAGATAATCTGGCCAAGTGTGGGAAACATAGAGACTTTAATGACTGCCTTGGAATACAGTGGGATTGCTCAGTGTTTGACAGCTGTGAAAACCAGCCCTGTCTCGGCCTGGCTTTAGACCTCTTTCTGTGACAGTCTTGTCCCGTGCCTCCAGGAGCAGTTCCAAATACTTCTGAAGTGCTGAACATTTATTTCTGTACAACATGTGGTCCACCAAAACCTACAGAAACATCACTGTAGTGAACAGTCACTTCCCTGGTACTTTCTAGTGCTCAGTGCGCTCATCTTGAACCTACTGAAATGCTGGAGGTTTTGCTCACCCTCCCCATTTCCAAATGTGCATCACATGTGGGTGGAGATGGGGCTGGGTTTTACTCCTTTATCCTGTGTGGTTTTCAGCTTTTAGGGAGTCCTGGTTTCTCATTCAGTTGTGCACCTCAGTGCAACCTGGATGTGTTGTGAAATTCAGAAACAGACTCTCATTTGCACATTCAGCGCAGTATCCCAGCAACTATGTACTGTATCAAGGTGATATTATAGGTAGTTTACATTGTTACTTGGTTCTTTTTGTTGCATCTGCTTCTCTAGAAAAGTAGATCTATATTACAGAAATTTTCCTCAGATAAATTATTTGATACATAGGGGTTTGTTTATGGACTGTATCTGGGAGAGCCAGAACAAAGGTAAGCAGTACTCAGAATTTCTGCTGCTCACAGCTATTTACGTTGGTTAGTCTTTCTTGTACTATCATGAAACCAGGGAGACCAAAGTAGAGTCAATCTCCAGTGGTTATGGATGGAACTGTACAAAGTCACTGTCCTTGGTGGGTATTTCTGAATTTATTGATAGGGGGAAATCAGTGAGAAAACCTTGCTGAAGACAGTTTGATTCTTGGATGATTTTGTATTTTCTTCAATCTAAGAACTTCATTATAAAACTGTACCATTAGTGCAGGCTGCTCCAGAGACAGCCCTCAGCTCAGCTCATCATCTCCTGTGGTTTGACTGAGATTCTTGGAACTCAGTGGTGATGCTGAGGTGTGGTAGCTGCTGTGCTGCCTATATGGACTTATTGTGACAAGTTTTGTAAGGCAAAATAACTTTTATTGCTATAATGAGATCTCTTTTTGACTGAGTTTTTTTTTTTTGTATTAGTAACCAGATGTTTGGGGGATGCTGTTCATCCTTTTTTATTTTTTTAGGGAAAAGGTGGTGGTGAAATAACTCTCAGTTTGATTAAACAATAAAATGCCCCAGGATAAGTAAAATTGATTAACTGTTGTTTGTAGGAACAGGAAAGTATTTTCTGTGTAGAAATTTGATAGGAGGCATCTCATATTTTCTCAGCTCAACAGGCTCTGGAATGTAATAAAAATAATTCTTTGAAGAAAATCTTTTTGAATTGTTGCCTTTTGGAAAAAAAAAAAGAAATGTTCATTCTACTTTCTAAGAAATGTACTTAAATAACAAGGTAATTTCTGCATGGAGAGTCTTCATGCCTGACTTTTATTTTCAACTTAATTTCTGTGAAAAGCTTCAAATTTTTTGAAAGTATTTTTCAGGTATTTTTAACATCCCTTTCCATTAAAGAGTGCAGCAGCAGTAAAAATGTGCTATTTGTAGGCATAAATTTGTGCACTAATTATTTTTTTTCTTCTTTGTTTCTATCATTTGATAAAGACCTTTTCCACTGATCTCAGGGAGCTGTGGAACAGCATAGGTTGGATGGGTCTTCTGGAGTTCACCTGGTTCATCCTCTGACTAGATGCAGGTCCAGATAGAGGAGATTGCCAAGGCCTTGTCCTGTAATGAATTTTTTAATGGGAAGGATGCAATTTTAAAAATACAAAGTGACGGTGTTACGTTTTCAGCTAGCATTTATGAAACAGGTAAATTTTTGTGAAAAACATTTTCTAAATCAAGTGATTCAGTTCTTTAGGCACAAAATATTTCAAGAGGCAAAATAATTTAAAATTCTTAGTAGAGAGGAAATGTATCAACAACAAAGATTTTACAGCAGCACCAACGCCCAAAGGAAGAATTCATATTCCTTTACATGCCATATAAAGAAATGAGATCTAGAATGAAGAGGCTCTTCATTCTGCTTCTATAGTTGTTATGTCAAGAAAGTGTTCTATAGGAATTTTATATCATGCCCAAATTCTCAGGGTCTATTTTACTGATTTTTAAAACTACCAGCTGTCTTTTTCTTTGGAGCGAAAGATGCTCTTAGGCTTTGGGATGGGACCAGATATAATCTCTCATCTATTCACCTGCTTGCAGACTTTTGAGGAAGGTTGTGAATGTATGTACATGTGTATGTATGTACATGCTAGGAAATTGTTGGGTCCAAGGTTGTTATTGAAAAGCCAGTAATATTTCCCCTACCTGTCAGTCTGTGATTTCAATCTTCCTGGTGCCTACTGAGTTACTGTTTAAGGATGTCAAATGGAAAATTTGATCTCAGTGTTCTTTTCCCTCTCACTCTGTGACTCAGTAATTAAATTTATAGTCAATTATGCAATTTATTTTGTGTTGACCTTTCAAGGACCTTAGAGCATCTGACAGTGAATGCAGAGTCTCCGTGTTGATTTCCAGGAGTCCTTGTGTCAACTTATCAAAAATTCTAATGGTACTTTTGGAATTAAAGATGGCCAGTGTATTACCAAGAAATAATGACATTTGTGTTCCTGGAGATACATAATTATAAAGGTACACAAATACATAAAAAGAAATACTGAATTATGTCATACACAGCATTTAAAATTGGGTAACACCACTACCACCAGCAATAATAGTAATTCTGCATGTCAGAATGTTACAAAACAATTTAGATGCTGCAGGTCCACTCTTTGATATAGGTGTTACACTCGGTTCTCAAAGTCCTGCGTTTGGATGCTTGGATCCACTTGTCCCATAAAACTGATACCTGCTCTTCTCCCTCTATCCTGACTGACTGGCACTACCTATGGAGTAAGACATACTGCTTTATAAACTAGTAATGGTTAAAGTAAGGATGTAACGTACTCTCGTTTAATAGTTCTGATCTATGGAAAATAATGTGTGGTAGATAAGAGAATGAAACTCAGATAAGAGAATCAAACTGGATAAGAGAATCAAACTGGGAATTAATTTAAAACCTCAAGAGCAGGGAAGTTCACTTGCTAGGAAAGAGAAGCGCTGTGATAAGTGATTTGGAGAGGTAGGAAACCAGGGCAATTCAGTGGCTTATGCAATTTTTTGCAGAGAAAGGTAAGGTAGATCTGGGGACAAGAGGAACAGATCAAAGGAAAACAAAAGGGATGGACCCTGAAGGGTTTACAGTATTGGAGTGGTTTTGTATTGGGGTTTACTGTACAACTTTTGTCTCTGACAAGTTGGGCAGGGTGTTTAATGCAGTGGAAAGAGCAAACAGCAGTGTGGCACAGATTGTTACTGCTAAAAAGATCTCAAAAAGAAGTCAGAACTGAAAGCACTTGAAAGGTTGGTGGGCGAGGTGGTGTTTAAGAGATCAGCTGCATCAGTTTCTAGTCAGCCTTTGTGTATTTTGACAAAACAAGATATTCCCAGAATTGTGGATAAAATTATAAAGGAGCAGTTGTGAATGACCACTCTACGGTATAGGGGGACAAAAGGCAGTGGAACTGGCTTCTCTCTGAAGAGGGCTTTATGATTAAGTACCAGTGGAGAAAGCAGAAAGGAATGAGGGGCAAAGAAGCCATTGGCTGCCTGAGTTGGTGGCTTGTAATTACAAAGGACACTTGTGTGTTCTTAGTACCTGAAAAGGATAATTGACTTTTATGAAAAGCCATGTAGAAAAAAATGAGATGGTACAAACACACATACACCTGAACTGTGTCTCTGCCACTCTTGGTCTTGTTATTTTACATTGCAAACTGGACAGGTGGGATTATGGACGTTATTAATGCAAATTTGCACCAAGTTTACCTGATAAATGACTGACTGCGAAGCAGAGGCCAAAGAAAGCACGATTAGGCTTTATTGTTGGGATTTTATTTCTGGTTTCTTTATTGTTAGCTTGAAAATTGACTTCTCTTACAAAACAAAACAAGAAAAAAAAAAAAAAAGGAAAGAAAAAAACCAAACTATTCTGAGGCACTTTGAACACACACAGAAAGCACAGCTCTGCTGAACAAAGCACACTGGAGAAGACAGACAGCCAAGAACTTCATTACTTCTACTTATTACAGCAAAAAGGCAACAAGAAAGTTGTTTTACAACTTGCAGTCCAAGCACAACCCCACCATCTAAGGCANGTATATGCATCATACCTTATTATTCGTAATGGCTTAGTATTTTAGAGACTCCATTATTTAGACTATTGAAAATTCTTATCAATGACTAGCTGTCATTAAAGATTAAATTATACACTTGAACATGGTGTTCAGTTTCTGACCTTACTGTCAAGTAGCTCTGGTATTTTGTTTCTTCAGGTTTTAACTGAAAAACAGGTACCAAGGTAGATCAGGTCAACCAAGTGTCCCTAGATGAGCATCTGTTAAGTACTGTAAATGAAGCATTCAATTTACCCTGGTAGGCTGCAGAATTGTCATTTGTTAAAAGTTTAATTTCTGGAATGTTTGGCTATGTAAATATCTTTCCTGTATGGCCCAGCAGTTAGCTTTTCAGGTCTGCTACAAAACAGTGTAAGCAACACTAGGGAAAAAAAAAGAACAAAAGCTGTTGTCTCAAGTACCTGTAGTTTTCCTTTAACATCATCTGGTATCAGAAAAGGATGTGATCCAGTGTTGACAGGACTAGGCATGTAAGGCACACTAATACGGGATTTGGGTTGTACATTTCTGTTCTGTAGCACAAATTTGATTCCAATGTCTTTCCTGGATGTCTTCCCAACAGATGAAGCTTTGCTGTGAGGAAAAGTGATGAGGGCAAATCCTGTGTCGTAGAATCAGAGAGTTGTTTGGGTTAGAAGGGACCTTAAAGATCATTCAGTTACAAGCCCCTGCCACAGGCAGGGCCACCTTCCACTAGACCAGGTTGCTCCAAGCCCTGTCCAGCCTGGCCTTGAACACTCTCAGGGCTGGGGTGGACATAACTTGGGGAAACTTGTTCCAGTGCCTTACCATCCTCACAGGAAAGGATTTTCATGCATGAGTATTTGCACATCCAAGACTGATGAGCATTACCCATGCCCTGGATATTCTTCATGCCACATTTAGAACTCTATTAAGTGAGACAAGAGGGGTGTGGGGAGGCACAAAATGGAATATATAGACCTTTAGAATCAGGTTTAAGTAATGTTAAGTTTGATGGCTTTGTAACAGTAGCAGTAGGAAAATTACTGAGATGCATGATACACACACACAAAAAAGTAGAGTACGGCTAGACAACATACCAAGAATTCTTGTACAAGATAAACCGTTGTAGTTGATGTAGTTTAGTACAGAATGAATGTAATCTAGAAGAACAGGAAGCAAGGATAAGGAGTATCTGGGAACGGCAAGTATACAGGATGGGCTGCAGTTAAACTAACTGATAAGTAGTAGGACAGGAGGATTGTTACGTCTGTGGTGTTAACAAACCAATTAAGCTGGTATAAGCATCTACTATGCATGCTTCAAAAGCTGCTGGAAGTGATGAAGATTGTTGGAAGTAGTAAAGGACCCTCAGAGACCACTACCACAATTCTGTACGCATGCAGGAAACTTTCTGGAAAATGTAATCCATGAGTAGCCTCATGAATGTGTATGTATGCCCAGGGACTGTATAAGGATGGCCTGTGTAGCAATATGGGGACACACGTTAGGAGGAGCTACCCTCTGGGTCTCCTAGTGCTGCAATAAAGAATACCTGCTTGTCAACTTGAAACTTTGTTGGTGAGTTTGTTCCTGGAGTTTTCTCTGAATCATAAGAACCCCCAAAACTCTGTGCTAAAACCTTAAGTTTTAAAAGTTTAGTAGTAGGCAAAATGAGATGAAAATATGATAATGACAACCTAGGAACAGTTGTACCCCAGCAGATCTAACATGAAGGCTAATATCCAGCTTTTTGCAGCAGTCAGGGTTCAACAGCTAGAGAGCTGCATCAGCCAGTGACACTATGTCAGCTCAAGCCTCAGGGCTTTCTAATTAACAGTGCCTAGGGGAGTGACTTCTATGAATTTGTCCAGACATATTTCCTCTCTTTCATTTCAGTTTTTTTGCTGCCACTAATAATATTTTAGCTGTTGTATATCTGAAATGCCTTTGGTCTTGGGACCATGAGGATGGCTTTCTCTGTAGTACAAAAACTTGAGGATGTGAGGAACATGAACAGAAATTGTGCCCCTTATTTTTTCTCTCCTAGTCGTCTCCCCTGGTGTTTCCCCAGGCACTTTGTGTTCTGGTAGTGGCTGCAGCTGCACAGCTGAGTACAGGCTAGTGAGTGACACCTTCAGTCAGCATCCCCAGTAAACATCATTGTCTTTTCCACTAGTGCTTACTCATGTTTAAGAATATGAGCATACAGGGAGAACAAAACTAAATAAAATCATAATATGAACTGCTGACTTCCAAGCTAATCTGAAACAGCCTCACGGTGTTCCCTACCTATGCCAAAAAATACTCAAAAGCCCATTTTAGTATTTCTGAGGGTAAGTTACCTTCGCTCAGCCCATCATTACAGAAGAAAAGGACTCAACCTGTGCTGCTTTTGGCTTCTCCATACTGTGTGAGACATTGAAAATGAGTTTTAAACCCCAACACAGTTGGGGTTTTGGAATTCAGGCTTTGGAATATATCAAGATGGTTGAATCCTGCTTATTCTGGGACACTTGATACCACCCAAGTAACTGGAAGGGATTTTACAGGATACACCAAGCCCTTTACCAAATCAGGTTCCAAAAGTTAAGCTTGTGTGTTCATCTACATGTTGTCTGTTGGTTATTTCTTTGAATTCATGCTCACTGTGAATAATGTAAAACTCCAGGTTCAACTCCTGTTGGAAACTGTGCTTGTAACATTCTGTGACAGTAATTATGGGAAACAGGGAACAGTGATGTCATTTAAACTGATTTCGGTGCCATCTGCTGTATTTCAGCTGCAACTGCCACTGTCTGGTGAAAGAACAAAAATTAAGTTCAGCCGGTGCACAAGGAAATGTAAACCCTGTTGTGTTTGGAAGAAGCTATTTACACAATGGTAGATTCTGGTATTTTCTATGTAATAGATCAGTTGCCTGTCAATCTTCTTAAGAATATCCATGGCCAAAATGAAGATAACACATTTATTTTAGTACTAAAGTAAAAGGCCAAAAGGAAATAGCTTAAATCTATTCATTGAACAAAATTATGTATATATTATATATATATATAAAATAATGGTTCTGTATGATAAGTACTAGCAGATTTTGAATAATAGCTGTGGAGGAATTGTAGCAGGTTGTACCACCAGAAACATTGGTTGTGAACTCTCAAGGTTTAAGAAGGGGAGAGAACATGTGGATTTTGAAGTTCCAGATGCATTTGCTTTCCTGACAAGGAACATACATTTCTCCTCCTGTAAATACAACAAACATAAATAACAGAGTAAGAATAAATACAGAGAATGCAATGTGACTTTATCTAGCCAGTTTCTACTTGTGACATTTTAAAATGGAAGAACATGTCCCTAGTGTGCTCTGAAATGTTATGAAACGTCATGTTAAATTGACAAAGATATTCCCATGAAAACTGTCCAGAAAATAGCTGGGATCAACACTTTTACCTGCTGCCTTTTGTTGTTATAATCTTATTTTGGTAACATGACAGCTAACACCAGCTGACTCACATTGTGCGTCTGGCGTGGAAAACAGCAATAAAAAAATTAGCAATGGGGCTTGATTCAAGTCAAAATGAAAAAAAAAAAATCTATGAGTATATAGACTGTTGGTGAGAAGGAGGAAAGGTAGGAAGAGAGTTGGTGCACATTGTAAGAAGATAGTATGCCCTTGTTTGTAGAGTCAGAATCACAGATTGGTTTGTGTTGGAGGGCACCCTAAAGCTCACCCAGTTCAAAACCCTGCCATTGTCAGGGACACCTTCCACTAGACCAGGTTGTTCCAAGCCCTGTCCAAGCTGGCCTTGAACACTGCCAGGGTTGGCGCAGCCACAGCTTCTCTGGGCAACCGGTGCCACCACCTCACCACCCTAATTTTTTCCCAATGTCTTATGTATATCTCTAATCTAAAATTTATGTTACATGTATGTTAAGATAATGTTTCTTGCAGTGACAATAGTAACAGAATCTCCAGAGTTGTTGCTTGCTCACTCTTCTTGTGTACCCACCAGAGAATTAAGTGCATGGACTACAATACAGTTATTGTCCACAGCCCGGTGGGGAAACTTGAAATTGTAGAGTTGGTGAGTGTCCTGGTTTAAGCCCAGTTGGCAACCCAGAAAAAACACGTAGCTGTTCCCTCACTCTCCCTGCTTACTCCTCCCACTCGCAGAGGGATGGGGAGGAGAATCGAAAGAATGTAACTCCCGTGGGTTGAGATAAGCACAGTACAGTAACTAAGATATAACACAAACCACTGCTGTTACCACCAATAACAATAATGATAAAGGAAATAACAAGGGAAGAGAATACAACTGCTCACCACTCACCAACTGATACCTAGCCTGACCTGAGCAATGATCTAGCTCTTCTGGGTAACTCCCCCCAGTTTATGTAGTGGGCATGACATGCTGTGGTATGGAATACCTTTTTGGCTAGTTTGGGTCATGTGTCTTGTCTCTGCTTCCTCCTGGCTTCCCCTCCTCCCTGGAAGAGACTCAGAAAGTCCTTGGTCAGAGTAAACATTACTGAGCAGCAACTAAAAACATCAGTGTCTTATCAGCACTGTTCCCAGGCTGAAAGTCAAAACAAAGCACTGCACCAGCTACTAAGAAGGATTAAAATGACTGCTACTGCTGAACCCAGGACAGTGAGACTGTGCTGGAGCATCAAGGCCTGTGTTTCCCTCGATACTGCTGACTCTTTGGGGTTTAGTTTGTTCCGGGTGAAGGAGAGAGAGTGCGTCTGACACACACGTGAAATTTGTGTCTATCAGCAATCACTTCTCAGAATGAAGACACTTCCTGTGTCACTGAAATCTTCAAAAAGTGTTTGCACATCAGTGTGAAGCTACTAGACTGTATTATCAAAACAATAAATTTAATGTATGAAATGATAAAAGCACTAGGGAAATACATTATTTAACATGCTGCCTCATGATGGCATTTAGTCTGGAGCTAAATACAGCTTCGGTTGTAATTATATATGTGTTTTACCAGTGGGACTCCAATGAATGTGTTTCAAAGCCATGCTGAGGACAGTGTTATTACACAGATTTTCTATTACTTTCAAAATCATTTTGTTTCTGACAATGTGAACTGACAACAAAATGAAAATGTGTCCCACCTACTCAGGGGTTTTGGTACATGCTCTTTCTTTTTTTTTTACCTTTAGTCGCCCCCTGTGAGGGATTTGTTGTAGATCTTATGCTTAATAGAAACCAATATCCAGCTGCATTTAAATTACTGCAGATGTAAGCCTATAGGGCAGGAGCTCTGAGGTAAAGGAGAGTAAAGAGCACTCCTTTTATTGCTAGAAAAGGATTAGTATTGCTGTGAAGTGATTTATTTACAGAGGCCATCTATCCTGAAGTGGCTCTTTAGGCAGGCTGTGCATGAACTTGGATTTGGGAACTGCATAGTGCTTCCCTAGAATGCCTTGTAATCTGCATGGATGAAATAGTCACGAGAGATTGGGAAACCCAGGGAAACTGGGTACATTACTGATGTTAGTTTGTTAGGTTGCATGTGACTTTAGAAGCTTACAAAAGTAAAAGTGTACCTTTATCTTGACATTTAGTGTTTCAAGTTTTATTATGTAAAACAAGTTAATTCACACACACACACACACAGGATATAATAAGACCTTGTTGGATGGAGTGTTGGGTGACATGGTTTAGTGCAAGGCGTCACTGCCCATGGCAGGGGGGTTGGAACCTGATAATCTTGAGATCCTTTCCAACTCAGACCATTCTATGATTCTAGGAACAAGACAAAAAACAATATAAAATTATCATATGAATAACATATTTTTGCTAAGTTAAGAAAAATTCAAGTGATCTGGCCTTATCTATTCCTTAGTGAAATCTAAGCCTACAATCATTACCTATGTTTTATAATGCTTTATTTAAAATCACACAATTATTTGAGCAAATAATCTACCACTTTTTGAGAGATCATTAGGCTGTTACATAAAAAACAGGATGAGTCATAATAAAAATCAGAATCCTTGGGAAGCTAGAGATGGGATTAAACAAAATGTCTTAATATTTAAACATGGCTTTAGAGGACAGAGATAAATGGCAGCAACTGACTTAGATCATGTCTTGCCAATGAAGATGAGTTAATCTGAAAATTAAAGCTGATCAACACTGAGTAGATCTGCTCTTTGCAGATCCAATATGTACTATGATGCTCTCATCTTTTACAGCAGATAAGTAGATGTAGGTGCAGGTTAGTCACCGGCATTTGTGAATTGCATGTAGACAAAGTGGGCTCTTCATTACCTAGCAGAGAGAAGTTAGTCAGGTGCAGTGCAATAACATGCTCAGTATGCAAATAATTCAAAACTTTAGTATCCTCAAATAAATAAGATATATGAAAAAGATGTGCATATTTTAGATTGAGTGAAGCTCCTCTAAGCTGAATCTGAAAACCATAACTAATTGGAAATGGCAGAAAAAAGGCAATTGTGCTCTCTATACATAAGGGCAACTGATAGGTGGAGCTGCAGAAAAAACGCTATTAAAATGAGTGCATTGGAAAGTATAAGATCAACTGCTATAATGTGTTCTGTGTTGCAAATCTGATATTGCAGCTTGAACCATTCCCATTACAGCAAAACATTAATGAAAGGACCTAAATAGCTTGCCTAGCAGAACAGGATATAGTAGTATCACTGTAACTAAGCTTCCAACAGCATTTCCATGATAAACATATCTCAAGGGTCCTATAATCTAGCTTTCAGATCTTTATTTGGTGCTTCCAATATTCCATACTGTGATCTAACATTTGTCCAAAGATTATAATGTGAGACTGTGCTCTCATAGTGGCGGAGCCTTGTTCAGATCAGAGGTGCTTAGAGAAATGTATATATTCCAGAGTCCTATGGACAGTGTTGACTTTTTGCAGTGTCCTGCCTCTAGGGAAATGCATAACTGAACATGTGAAATCATAGCTTTTGTGTTCAGCAAGAGCCTTATCCCCGAGCGCTGCAGTAGTTGTGTAGTGCTTAGAAGAGGACAGGAAAATCACAGTGAAAGTCACAGCTTCTCTGCTCAGGGAGGAATGAAATCAGAGCCAGTTCCTTTCGCTCCATGTGCAGTATTGGAAAGTCTCTCAGGATTAAGAATCTCTAACAGCCACTGCACATGTGTTAGCACATGTGGGTGGGCAGAAGTTTGCATCTGCATTGAAAATATCTCATCTGATAATGGAATTAGGGAAGATTGCTAGTTCACTGCAGAGAGGACAAGAAAGAGCCTCGGTAAACTTCAGTTTCTGCACACTCTAGCTGCTTAACAATGACTCAGGCAGGCATCCTCTTTAGGAATGTCCTCTCTATTTTTTTTTTTTTTCTGAAAGCAAGGGAGCCGCAGGAAGACTTCAGCTATTAACGGCAGCACTTAACAGTACTTTTCTATCCAGTGTGTGAATGCAAGGATGTTTTCCTGGGCCATTGAAGGTTCTTAACATTTTGTGCTGTTTCTGAGAATCAACAGATATCCACTTCAGTTTTCTTTTAGGAACTCAGTGCTATTATCTCAGCTACCAACTTAAGTCTCTCCCATCTCCTTTGGGCTTAATATAAGTATTTCAGAGTCCTAACAATAAATAAAAAAATGTATGATGTTCATTCAGGGTTTTTGCTAGTCATAAATCCAGAGACTTCAGTTTAAGTCTGTAGTGGCTCTGGACTAAAATTTGCTCATCATTGGGCTTCATAAAAATGAAAGTCTCTTCTTTTCTAGCAGAAAGGAAAATTTTGGGACACTGAACTTTCAATACTGCCTGCTGTAAGCAAGTCTCTGAGACAACTACCCTGCAACAGTGTTGTGTTACTGTGCATTAAGGGCATGTTAAAGTGATTCTGTGTTGTAGCTTATGCAGCCACAGCTCCTGCTGCTTCAGTGATGACTAGGAGGTCCTGTTTGTAGTGATGCAATTCTAGGCACTTTTGACAAGCGTTAAAATAAAATGCAGTGCATAAACATATACAGTATAGCACCTTGATTGTGCATGTTACTCTTTGTTCTCTGCTTAACTGGAGTCCAGTTTAACCCCATTTCACAGGATCATAAAATTTGTAGGGTTGGAAGGAATCTTAAAGCTCATCCGCTTCCACCCTCCTGCCATGGGCAGGGACAACTTCCACTAGACCAGGTTGCTCTGAGCCCCATCCAGCCTGGCCTTGAAGTGTGTCAGCTCTGAAGTTTAAATTCTACATGTGAATGCTTCCAAGACTGATCCCTTGAACATTAGCCCAAACAGCTGCTCTCAGGAAAAGGAAGGTTTGTCCAGCTGTTCAGCTGCTCTTTGAGGTCTTCAGAACTGTCCTGGGATAAGCTTTCCATAATCAAAGGAAATATTAACTAGAGGTGAGTGTACTTCATGAGTCCTTTTCTGTGCTGTAAAGGATTTGATCCAGATGGCTTCTGAACCTGGTGACTAAAATTGCTACAGGTGGGTAGAAATTAAAAAAGTTAATTTTAGAGCTATGCAGGAGAAACAACCGAGTGTTGATTATTTGTGGTGGTCTAAACCAGGATAATTTGGGCAGCTGCAATAAAAGCCTGATGTAAGTAGTAAGAATGGCTAAAATAAACATGTTTCATAGAGGCTGAACTGAAGAAATGAAAAGGCACTGAAACTTCAGTCCCTTGACTAACTGTGAGTCTTTTTCCACCCCATGTGGAGCCACAGCAGGTATGTTGGTCATACATTTAGCATCTCTTAAAAATAAAATCTGTGCTTTATTTCTCACCAGTGTTTTCTGCATGTGGGAAATACTCTTTGTGGCTATGCCATGGAATGTAAATGCCTAGCACAAGTGATTTTAACTTGTATATGAGTACCTTGCTCTAACTCTCATTAACTCATTAACTGAGCTACCCATCACTTTTGCTCACAGTGACTCATGAAATGCAGGTTCTGCTCATGCAATGCTACAGGTTCTCTGTTAATTGCAGTGGTAATAATACTATGTACATCATGCAGAGCTGCAAATATGTGCAGGGGAGTGTATTTTAATTAGAAGTCTCTGTAGATTTTTGCAAAAATCTCTTGTGCCATGAAGTGTGCGTAAAATAATGAATAGTACTAAAGCTTTCGTCCTTGAAATAAGTAAGCATTAGAGAATGTTACTTATTCAGAATGCCTTTATGCATATTAACTAACCCTTGTAATGATGTGGGAAAGCATGTATATACGGTTGCTGTGGTGCGTGAAGGGGAAGACAGTGGCCAGAAAACCTTGCGGAAGGGAGTCCCATTTTGAACACAGTGTGTAAAAGCAAATATCTGGGTGTACATGGTGTACCTCAGATGAAAAGGGAGCTCTGTGTCACAGCTAGGATACAAACCCAGAGTTCTGCTCTTGCAAACAGGGTTTTTTTAATGCATATTGTTTGTAAGTCTCAGATTCCCTCCTGAAATACGTCTCTATAGAATGCAGGCAACTTTGCATAGGTCTGGTGACTATTTGATGTTCTGCTGGCTACCTTTCCCTTGGAGGGCCAAATGGTGCTTCCAGTTCACTCAGAAGTGATGGATGTGACAACAGATTAATTATACACAGCTATGACCACAGAATGCCTTGTCTGCTCGCCAAGCACTTCGACCAACATCTAGAACAATCCAGATGTTGTGACAAAATCCAGGAAACCCAGTTCTGATTAGGGCTGATGCTTTAGCAGCCATTTATAGAAGGAATTAATTGCGGAGATTGTTTTCCTAGAATTGAAGAGAGTCACTTAATTTTTCTAGGTAAATCAGACCTCTTTTAGTAAAGGAGGACAAGAAGGATGGTTATATTCTAACAGTTATAAATGGCTCTCCAGAAAGGGTATAATGCTTTCCACTTACTCGAAGCTATCAGCCTGCCTGGCTTGATGGGAAATTTTGTCAGATCCATGCAGGTACTGAGAGGCAGATCTGAGTCTGTTCAAGATGTGATTGCTCAGTCAGATGACAAGTGGTCACTGCCAAATAAACTGAATGAGATAATGATTTTTTTTTGTCAGCATGAGGCATAGCTCTGCTGCCTGGTACTTCTGACTGCCCTTTGTCTAGCCCTCTGCTAGCTTTCTAGGTGTATTCCTTGATGCCAACTCTTTCGCATGGTTGACTTCCTTGATGGATCCCTGCTAGTCATACTTTCTGCTTCTGCTGTTGGTTGCTGTTGAGTACTAGAAGGCAGTATAACTGAGCATGGCCGTCGTGTGTTTGTGACCCTTTTGCAGTCTACATTGGTCCCACAGCTGTAGTTTTGCTGCTCTGAATCCTTACCTGGCTGCAATTGCAGAGCTCACATCATTCTCAAGCTGTTAGGGGGGCAGTGCACTGCTTGTGTCTGCTTGCCACCCAATGGCAAAAATACTCCAGGTTTGGCAAATGGTCATATACCCAAAGCCGGAGTAGTTAGCAATGCTATTTGCAAGTTTGAGTATCCATGGCTCTTACCCAACAGAGTAATAAAGAGGAGAGCTTTGTACTCTCCCCAGCTATGTTACATACTTGTATAACCTCTATCCAAACTGTAATGTTGCAATACTGTTCAAACAGTAATTCCTCAAGCAGGAACCTACCTACTACCAGGCACAGTACAACTTCACAGCCATTCCTGCTGGTGGCCTGGGAAGGGCACAGAATTTCCCCTTGCTGCCCTCCGTGGAGGCCGAGGCTGCCTGTGGATGCTGCAGAGCCCTCTGATCTGGGCTGGGGCTCCTGGTTGTCACTTCTGCTTGCCGATCTGCCAGGACTGCAGCTTTAGGAGGAAACCCTGGCTGTTGTCAGCTGCACGCATTGGTGAAGCAAGCCTGGTTCTCTGAAAAGGGAGGCTTGTCAAGGGGGCACCTGTGGTCAGTGTGGGACTCACTTGCAGTGCCCGGGTTGCTGGCTGTGTCATCCTGCTTGTCTGTGAGAGCAAAGAAGAGCGGATGGCAGCAGGATGGGACCCACATGTGTCAGGGGAGCAGATGTGGGAGCTGAGCAGGCCAAGGTGGCTCAGCTGCACATTGGGAATAAGGAACCCAAGTCCCTCAGGCTAGTGTCTGCTTAGAGAGACTCTGCTGCTGCAATGTGGTACTTGTGTATAACATAACTTTTTGGTTCAGAGGCAGAAATAACTTATTTTGTTTTTTCCCCTGGGAGAAAAAAGTCTGAGAGAGTTGGGGTTGTTCAGCCTGGAGAAGAGAAGGCTCCGGGAGACCTTATTGCAGCCTTTCAGATCTTAAAATAGGCCTACAGGAATGATAAGGAGTGATTCTTTAGCAGGGCCTGTAGCAATAGGATAAGGGGTGGTGGTTTTAAGCTAAAAGAGGGGAGATTCAGGCTGAACATGAGGAAAGAATTCTTTACAATGATCCTGGCACAGTCACCCAGAGAGGTGGTGGATGAGCCATCCCTGGAGACATTCAAGGCCAGGGTGGATGTGGTTATGGACAACCTGAGCCAGTTGAAGATGTCCCTGCTCATACAAGGGAGTTGGAACTGGATGAATTTTGAAGGTCCATTCTGACCCAAACTATTCTGTGATTCTGTGATTAATCTGTAATTGTGAGACAGGTGATTTCTGTGAATATTCTCAACTTTGAGATGGTCACTGTGAAGTTCCTTGTACTTCTTTTCTCACTGGTTTGTTCATGTGGCTACTTGGGAAAGTTTTGCTCATGGCAATAGCATGAAAATAATAATAATAATGACTATTGGATAATGTGTGTCTTCATACACACTCATTGAAGGCAAACCCCAACAGTTTCACTAGAGTCACTAAAAATAAAAATTATTTGGTATTGCTTGGGAAAATCCTGATTTGTAGTTGAAGGTTTGTTTGGCAGTAAAAATATTGTAAAGGAGTAGGGTTGGATAGCACCGTTTCCATAAAAAACAGATTTCAGTGCTGCCACCAAAAGTCAGGCTAATTAAATTCCTTAATTCCAATGTAGCATTAAGAAGCAGGCGTTATTTATGATGGCACCAGGTGCACAGGGGATAGATCTGCCTAATTGCATGCTGATTCTTACAGGTTTCTTGCTTATAAGCATTTATTGCATACATGTACATTGCAGTTCTCAGAACTCTTATGCATATTATAATTTCTTCCCAGAACTAACTAACACAGTTTACCACCCTCTAGAGTATGCACGGTGGTTGGTACCTGGTGGTCGTATCTTTGTTGGCCTTCGGCTGAACTTCTGTTGTCTTCCTTTTATGGTCTTAGGTTGGCTTTTCTTCTGCCTTTGTGAGGAATGGTTCCCAGTTCAATGAGCTGGAGAGGCACCTTGTGAACAATGGTTCCTAGTTCAGTGGCCTGGATAGGCAAAGAATGTTCTTTCCCTTTGGTCTTGTTCCTTCTTGACATATGTAGGGTTTTGTTTAGTTAAAGTTCAACTTGGTGGTTTGCTTTAGCTAACAATCAGTAAATCGAGTCCTCTCCTAAAAGTGCCTTCTGAGAAACTTAGCATTCGACTCCTACAAACAGGGAAACATGCCCTAGCTAGCATGACCTGGACTGATGTATAAACAGAAGAGACATCTGGAGCTTGCATCCTTTCCCCACAGCAATTTCATGCCCTTCAAAACTCCCGCCTGAACAGCATCACTGTTTTGTCCTGTGTAAATTGACGCTTTGTAGCCTCCATGGCTTATGGAAATTTGGTGAAGTGGGAGCTAAAGCACGCAACCGATTGAATGAGCTTTCTGCAGGCACTACTTTCACCGGACCCGCATAAGGCACTCGCGGGAGCTGACAACACGACAGCTGGGGGAAGCGGGAGCGCTGGGCTCGGGTGCCCCCCGGCGGCCGCTACCGCCGCAGCGCCTCTGCCTGTGTGCCTCTGCCTCAGCCTCAGCTTAGTGCATGAGATGAGATCCTGCCGACAGCAGGAGACCACGCTAAATTCACTTGTGATTTCCGCTGTTGTACCAGCGCGTGTGACACGCCGCTGCAGTAAAATCTGACGCTTCAGCCTTCTGTCATTTTTTTAAGCTCTTCAGATTTAATTTTCAGAATGGGGAGAGGGAAGCACAGACATTTGTTCAGAAAAGACATTTTAAAGTGATGGAATTTGGACTCGTGTCTTAGTATGTTTTCTCTGTACTGCCCCGGTTGTGTAAAAGTCGTCTGTAGCAGCCAGACGTTGTCCCAAGAAATATCAGTGGTGTAGGATGTTTTATGCAGGTCACAACAAGAGGCCTCTTTCTGAACCTTTCCAGTTGAGAATGTGCTGGATTGTAAATGGCACTGCAGTTCAGGCCTTGTGCTCCAGTGAGGCTGCCAGAAAAGCTCCTTGGACCATTTGCAGTCCAGCTGTTATCAACCCTCTTGAAAAACCTTATTTTGGCTTATTTTTGAGATGTGTTTGCCTGGTGAAGTCTGTATTGCTTTGTTCTGCTTGTTTTGGTAACCTCATTCAGAGTAGTGGCTTTCAAGTACAGATCCCTTGTTAATGAGGAATGAAAGAACTGCAGAGATTTATGGTTATTGTGGCATTGATGAAGGGGTTAACTAGGATGAATTTGGAGAGTCTTGTGGGAAAGCAGGTGGGAGAGTCCCGCACTGGGGGTAAGTGGAAGGAAAGGCTGGTTTCCCCTTTGCTTTCAGCTCAAGCAGGAACAAAGTCAGGAGGCTGAGAGAGGTCAGCAAAGATCTGTGGGTTTTTATTGCTCATAAAAGAGTTTTGCTGGTGTTGTTTTCCTTTTTCTGATGCAGACTAAAAAGGTATCTTTGCTGTTTTGTTTTCTGTCATGCTTTTTCAAGGCTAAATCATCCACTTTGATCTGATCAGTTTCTTACTCAGTTCCTGGTGAGACTTGATGACTTGTGCTACAAGTAAAATTGTGATAGCTTCTTAAATGGGAGAGATATCACCTTGGTGATTTCTTTCATTCCAGGAAGCATGTGAATGTAAAAGCACAAGAGTTTTATTTCTTCTCCCTCAAACTTGAAACATTTATTAAAAAGTAGGAAGGGAAAATAGGTCAGTGAAGATGGTGATTATTCTTTCTTCCTGTCCTAGCTCCACCTGAAATATAGTGGAAATAAGTATCACTATTATAGTCAAATAGGGTAATGTATCTGCCAACTACTTTAAGCAATTTAAACTATTTTAAACTAATTTACTACCACCATGAGCATTTCTCCTGCCTTGTGACATATGCATAGGAGTGAAAATATGTAAAATAAATGTATATAGGTGGATCTCTATACATTTATATATATATAGGAACTCCAGCCTCTGAACTCCAAAACCCAGTGTAGTTTTACATTACATACTTGCTCCTGTTAACCCTGGCTGTGCTTGAGCAGGTCTGGTGGCCGGGCTGGCTGGCCCCTTCTGGTGCTATTCAAAGCCCTTGTAGCTGAAAGGAGAAAAGGGAAGGACTCACTAACTGCAGAACAAGAACTCAGAGCAGGCTGTAATTTTTTCCTTTTCTGTCTAGTCCGTCTGTTTTCACTGGATTTGCTGTTACGCTCTTCAGACAGTGTATCAGGACTACTGGGCTGCAATCAGGTAATTCCTTCTTTCTCTGAACAGTGGAAACTGGTTCTCATGACGGGACCTTGGCTCACCTGACCTGTGTGGGACATACAGCAGTGGGCCTGGTAGTAATATTCAGACAGCTTTTCATTGCTGCTTTCATACATGTAAAGCATTCTGATCATGAGTCATTATTTCCTAAACATTTCTAACGGGGTGGGAGGAAAAAACCTTTATTAAATGGTGTGAACTTCTGCCTCTGAACATAATAAAATAATAATTTATATGTTTTTAGGGATAAGAGATTAAAATGCATATTAATTAAATGAGTAATGAAAACCTTTATGAGACTCTCTGCTGCAAGTTGCGAGGAGCTGTTTAATCAAATTTTTCTATGGAAAAATGCATTTCATTATAGCATAATTAGCACATCTATTGTGTTTTTAATACAACTTGTGCCAAAGTGTGTTTGATCTGGAGTTTGCTTATGGCAATTAGCAGTGAAGGAATTGAACTTTTTTCTTTATTCCAGGCTTTGTAAATTATACAGGCCATATCTGGGGAAAATGGATGTGATTTTTTCAAAGTGCTAGAGTAGTCTTGGGAATATACTGGTGTAGTGATTACTGGTGGCAGAAAGAAATAGTAAGAAACTGTGCTATATAAAACTGCAAATTTAGGGGTAATTTTTTCCTGCCACAGGTATGTACTGGTGTTTCATATCCTGTCTAAATCCTGGACTATGGGAAAGCTGGAGTTTTTTGTGTACTACAGAGTAATCCTGCTTGTGTATGTCTGTAGGAACAGAACAGAGAAGATGCTAGCAGGCCAGGGGCTGTGGTGTCATCCTCTTTTTCCCAGTGAAGTAGATGAACCACTCAGGTCATTGGCATAAGTGTAGTTTCCCTGCAGGTGTATGCATGTACTGACCCAGGATGTTAGTACATCTGTTCTGCAGCATGTTCTTTACCATTTGAGGAGTACTTTTCCAGTCAGAAAAAAGGATGGAATCTCAGTGAACATGGTGGTTCAAAATTAGCCAAACATCTGCTTAGAAACTGAATACATTGTTCAGCACTGGCAGACACAAGTCCTCCAAAGTCAGAGGGTTGAACCTCACCAGCTGCTGAAACCAGGCTGCACTGTTGGGCTGTTCTCTTCCTTACCTTGGGAGCTTTACTGACAGCTTTTCAAAGAGTGGAGAAAACTACTTCTACAACAAGTCCCTTGGTGACTCTGTCTAGTCTGGGTTCACTTAGAGTGTAGATACCGATGGGTTTATGGTACAAAAGCTGGTATAATATTCGGTGTGAAACTCATTAATGCAGACAAAATCCAAACTTGAGACTGACTTTATGTAGTAAAAAAAAAAAAAAAAAAAAAAAAAAAAAAAAAAAAAAAAATACAGTACAGGAATATGAAAAGAAACTATCCAGTGCAAACGTCTTTATACAAAGGAAATTAATACAGTGTTTTAAAATAAGCTTTATAAAAACAGGCTTAAAAATTACAGGTAATACTATCTGGATGATGCATATCAAAGTACTTAATGCACTAAATAATTTCCTAACTAACTTTATCTGTTGATAGCCAATACCTTAGTTACTGATGAAAACCTTAATCTGTGTAAGTATTATTAGTTAGCATTCTTTAAAAGACACTACCATGTGGAACCTCAGTAGCATACACTGTTGGCTGGATTAAGCAAAGCAGAAGAGAATGAGCACATTAAAAATAAAACCAAGGCTGCAACCCCCAAATATACTTCTTTTATAAAGGATGTGATCCAAAGCTGATATGACTGATGGAGAGAATTCTAGTTAGTTTTCCTTTAATTCATATTTGGAAATATGAGTGATTGCATTATTGATGATTGTAGGCATTAATATACAGTTGAGTACTGTATTGGACAGCTTTTTAGAGTAGTAAGGACTGATGTGAGGCCATATTATCATGTGCTGTGATTTCCTGCCAAGAAAGCATCTTGGGGAAAGGGAGTGGAAATTAAAGATGACAAGAATAAATGGAAAGCAAAATCATGAGGTTCCACTATACTGGTTTAGGGGAAAAAAAAAAAAAAAAAAAAAAAAGTATTATTTTGTTAAAAAACAAAATTAANGTGCTGTGATTTCCTGCCAAGAAAGCATCTTGGGGAAAGGGAGTGGAAATTAAAGATGACAAGAATAAATGGAAAGCAAAATCATGAGGTTCCACTATACTGGTTTAGGGGAAAAAAAAAAAAAAAAAGATTAGTATTATTTGGTTAGCTACCAAATTTAAATAATCAAATCAACTAAACTAATACATGTAGCTCCAGCACACATGCTGCAAAATTGAGAGTCTGTGTGGTAGGGCTCTGCTGTTGTTGAAGGCAACAGGACTCTGCATTGCTGGAAGCCAGCGACAGGCCATTGTCCTAAGAGACCCGCTTTGTACAAACTGTGTTTGGCTAGGTAACTTCCTGCATGGGAAGTTTCACTCTGTTCTTTTCTGGCTCTTCATCAGGTGAGAAGCTAAACACACACTTAACCAGGGACATAGTAGCTGCACCTCCAAAACCTTACATGCAGACAAATGTGTGTGTGTGTTTAGCATTCTGATTTGGAAGTCTACAATATATTCCTAGGTGGAAAATCCCCATTTTACAGTACCTGCTTAGAAAAAACCCCAAACAGTTTCACAGTAATGAGGCCCTTCATTTGTTTGTCCCTGAAAAAATGCAATTGCTTTAATAATGTTGAATAAAAGCCTATTCAACCTGTCCAGAGATCTAGAGAGAGCTATGTTTTCATCTAGAGGGATTTACAGTATTGGAGTCTGAACATTCCCATTCTCCACATTTCCTGCCCTGCAGGATATGTTTCATTGAGTAACACTGAGATCCTATTTACAGAAAGAGAAAACAATTTTGCTGCTAGCTAAAGCAAATTCTAGCATGCCAGAAAGGTGCCTGAAATCATCATCAGGCTGTTTAAAAATGACAGATGAAACCAGATTGTGCATCTAAAAACCCTGTCTAATTTGGTAACTCATGTATATAGTAGAAGACTGTAAAAGCAAGAATAATTAATATATTGAAAAGAAGGAAAAGCATGCCTCTTTTTGAAAGTGATGGAATAATTTCTAATATTAAGTGATGGGCCATATGTTCCTCCTCTCCTCTGCTGGGTAAGCATAAGCATGGAACATCAATAAAGATGTTACAGGAAGGCCAGGTGCAGGAGTGTATTCAAAACATTCCTTCCCAATGCCAGTGGACCTCTCTGTCACAATGGATGGTATCCTTGAATGCTTGTTGATGAAAACAGTACAGGAGGAAAGGAATGAAGGAGAAACTGGGGATAAAACCACTTTTTAAGGGGTGGTCTATTGGGATAGGGAGAGGAGTTGTGTCCTAGAAGACTCGAGCAGGTCCTCAAGCAGCAATTTTTTGGGAAAGAGCTATATGTTAGCAAGGATGGCAGTGCTGGGGGAAGTCAATATACATGATCTGCATGTTTCTTTTTAACCCTACAGCTGTCAGTTTTCATTTTTTCATGTCTTTTGAAATTCTAGTACAGCTTGGATGAACAGCTGTGAGTTCTTCTTTGGCCACTGGCAGTCTCTTGATGTCTGTGTGTTGTGGGAGGGAGAAAATTCACGGCTAATTTGAACTTAATACACAAAATCTTCATTTGGTTCTGATCCATAGAGCTCAGCTAACATTTTAAACCTGGGTCCCCAGTCATTTAGAAAGTCGTAATCAATATCTGAGTCTGAGGAGCTGGATTCCAAAGAACTGAGAGATTCTGCAATGGACTCAGCACCTTCGTAGCCATAAATGTGAAGTGTGTCATATGGCAGCAAATCCCTGTCATTGTCGGCTTCATCCTTCTTAACCTCAATCATCATTTCCATTTCTCCAGAACCAGAAGTTACATTTCCAGGAGGCTTTTGGACTTGTGCATATGGAGAGGGAACTGCTTCTGGCTTTGCACCATTCTTGCGGACAGAGTTGAGTACAGACACATCATAGCTGGTGGTATCCATTTCACCACCACCTTCTTCATCATAAGTGACGAGCTGCTCGTGAATCTCTGCCACATTCCTCCCAAGACCACTCAAATCCTTCTTGTGTCTCTTTCTCAGAAGAATTAGCAATGTGATTACTGCAAAGAAAACTTAGATGAGCACATGTAAATAGAGAAGTAAGGAAGTAAACCAAATTGCATTTAAGATATGTAAGAAAGTCTGAAGTGTTGTGTGATTTTTTTTTAACATATAATTATTAAAAAATTAGCTTAAAATAGTGTTTAACTGTAGGCCTTGTATCATCTCAAAGCAATTCAGCATGTACAGGAATTGTACAATGACTCTTGAGCTGGAATCACAAGTACAGATGCACAGTGTCACAAGTTCATTGAATCAGCTACTGCCGCAAACTGGTAATCTTTCAGTGCCAGGTGTCAAATGCTACTTATGTGGTAACTGCAGCGAAAAGCAAGAAAAAATGTTGCTCCTTCTCTGACAGGTTCCAAATACAGCAAATAGGTACTGGTCAGCCGTTTTATTGCAGATTATGGCAGGGGGATTGGAACTAGATGATCTTAAGGTCCTTTCCAACCATAACTATTCTATGATTCTATGATTAATTTATGTATATATCTATATCTATCTGTTCTCACTGTACTGTTTAAAGGTTTTCCACACTAGGTTAGCATTTGAAAACAGGAATCCTGTTGTTATTGCCTCAGCATGAATTTCCTGTTTTATAGCAGCATGTGAGCCCAGTGACAGTAGGCTAAGCATACTATGCATTTGTGCATAAGCTTTACAGTGACTCAGCCTTTCCAATAGCAGCTTTGTAACAGAAACTATGCTAACAGTCCAAATAGCAAGTGGGATGAAATCAAATAGTTACAGTATTTCTGCCTTTATGACCATTTTATAGCCAGGAAGCTTTTGTGGGTCTCAGTTAAGAAAGAACAAAACAATCCCCACATTTAAAGTCAGAGAACACTACAAAAGCCAGATACTTACCAATGATTGTAAAGATACAGATAAAAATTGCCACCAGTGCTTGTATACTAACTCCAACTTGTTTAGCTCTTTCCTCACAAAATGTGAAGTTCCCTTTTTCATTACACTTGCAGACACTGATGACAAGTGTATTTGTGCTGCTCATTTCAGGATCACCGTTGTCTGAGATGATGATAGGCAGGTAGTGGATTTTGGCAAGCTCACGATTGAACTGTCCATATTTGACAGTGATATTGGCTGTGTTATCTGGAAGAAGTAAGGACATTTAATTAAGTGATAAACTCCACCAGATTTTCCTTACAGATTATAGGTCAGCTGGTATATCTTCCCCTTAGACAGAGACAGCCTTTAGGGAACCCAGTAAAACCTGGGTGACAACAAGCAACAGGACATTTTTTCCCAGTAAATAAAGTCTTTAAAAATAGACAGTTATTTAGCTCAGATAGACCAGTCATAGATCATTGCTAGAGCTTTTCTCCCCTGTGTCCTAGTGTCTCACTTTGACTAGCTGAGAACAAATTTTGCAGGGATACACTACCGTAGTTCTCAACCAAGGAGAAGTTGCTATCTTCTGTGGCCAGGGAGTATTTGAAGAACCCTCTAGGTGGTATTTCATCCTTGTCTGTAGCTGAAATCCTGACAACTACCTGCAAAGATGGAAGAGGTAATAATTTTCAGTATACATAGCTTCCAGTGATTTAAGTTAGGGCTGGGCTGTGTATCCTGTATAACCCTTTAGTAAAGGGTGGGACAAAGGTATCTTGTGATTCTTCCCTTCAGATCTTTTCAAGGCAAGTAATTTCCTTGTAGGTCTTCAAAAAGAGCAGTCTCGCCCTTTCTTTCACAGGTGGGAAACCAATTAAAGCATAAAAAAGTCTTATGCTCTAAGACAAATGGTGTGTTAGAGAAACCCAACATGGCTGTCTTCTAGTGTTAAAGTATGACTCCTTCATAGAATGTCATAGAGGCTGTTACTCCTCAATGTCATGTTTGTTTTTTAAAAACTCTGAGGTAGATTAGTTGTATAAAATATAAAAAATGTGTATGATTATGTTCCAAAGAAATATAAAACAAGAGAAATTAAAGGCAAAATAGTACCTTGTGTTCTAACAGACTTCATCAGAAAGTCCAGCCTGTGACAGAGTCTGTTAATTAAACAAACCTCACATAGAATAGAATTGTAGAATGGTTAGGATTGGAAAGGACTTTAAGATCATCTAATTCCAAAGCCCAGCCATGGGCAGGGGCACCACACACTAAACCATGTCACCTGAGAATCCATCCAACCTGGCCTTGAACACTGCCAGGGATGGAGCATTCACAGCTTCTTTGGGCAACCTGTTCCAGTGCCTTTCCACCCTCACAGTAAAGAGCTTCTTCCTTATATCTAACCTAAACTTCCCTTGTGTAAGTTTGAATCCAAAATGTATGAGCCAAATACTTTTTTCTGAGGCCAAACATCTGAACTGACAAACACTAACAATGTTTGTTCCTGCAGATACTACTACTTCGATGAATACTACAAATACAATCTATTCAGCTCTATTCCTTTTCGTATTTTGAAATGGTTTCAGTATCTGACTCATGTAAATGATTTGGAAATGTGATGCTCCAGGGCAGCCTTGGATGCAGTGATCATGAGATGGTAGAATTTGAGATCCTCAGGACAGTGAGAAGAGCGTGCAGCAAGCTCACTGCCCTGGACATCAAGAGAGCAGACTTGGGCCTCTTCAGGAACCTGCTTAGTAAGGTTCCATGGGATATAGCCCTAGAGGGCAGGGGGACCCAAGACTGCTGGATGATATTCAAGGATCAACTACTGCAAGCTAGAATGGGCTGGCCAGGGATGTTGTGAGTGCTCCATCCCTGGCAGTGTTCAAGGCCAGGTTGGATGAAGCCTTGGGTGTCATGGTTTAGTGTGAGATGTCCCTGCTTATGGCAGGGGGGTTGGAACTAGATGATCTTAAGGTCCTTTCCAACCCTACCTATTCTATGATTCTATGTATGAGCATTTGTGTGATAAAACTGAATTGCTAATTTTTGCTCCGCAAGGCTTGCCTGTGCTTCATGGTTCAGTTGCTGATGCATGTACATACTTAAGCGCCTGGAGGGAGCGGAATTGTGCAGCCCATGTGCATAAGCAGATTAAAGTCAATATTCCAACCATGTAAAATCCTGAAGAGAGATTTCTGACCACTGATTTTGGAAATCAGTGAAATGGTCAGGTGCTTGTGTATGAAAACTGAGACTAACTTTTATTCATAAAGATGTATTTTGCTTGAGCTTGCAAATAGGTAATTGAGGGTTAAGGGAAAAACTCTTCCTCCTCTCTCACCTTTCCTGGTGCAGCATTTTCACACACTCTGGGTTCCTCAGGATAAACAAGTTCTGGAGCATTATCGTTTTCATCAATAACTATCACATGAACTTGGGCATGTGATTCTCTGTCAGAAAGACGTCCTGAAATGACAACAACAGTCGTACAGGTCTCTGAGATATCTGGAATCTCAGTGCTGTCTAGGTCTCCTTCCTCCTTTCCACTGTGTCTGCCTCTGTGCCTCATGCGTGACAAATATGGATTGTTTCTAGCTCCATCATTCACTTAATCTTTTCCTTTGGGAGATTAAGATGTTTTTCTAAAAAAACTCCTGTTAGACTAAGTCATCAAACATTTGTGAGAAAGAAAATGACAATTTCTTATGACTTCCTGTTTCTTCACACTGTGCAGCTATGAGATCCAGCATCGTTCTCTGACGCTAAGACAACAGGCACAAAACAGGCTGTGTCTGTATTATTAAATACCTTTCACCCTTCAGGAGAGTCTGGCCTCCCCTAAATGCAGTGCATTCCTGGCCCAGGCCTGCCCTGCTTCCTGAACCTGAGGAAGCTATACAGGGATGTCTGTACAGAGATGCTCCTGGGCATTTGTAGGTATTCATTGGATTTGGCAGATTATTGTACAAACCCTGCAAGTGTCCCTTTAATTTGTATGCTAGTGGAAACAGGCTGTCAGGCTGTGGCTCTACTTTTTTGATAAGATGCAGTCCTCCTGTAAAGCTGTACACTGATTTCTGTCAAATAGGGAAGTAAATAGCATTTACCATCTTCAAGGATTTCTTGAGCTGCAACAGTGATGTTGTATGAGGAACTGAATTCTCTGTCCAGGGGCTTGGGAAGTTGAATAATTCCAGTATCAGATACCCTGATATAGTCTCCATTAGGGCTAGCTCTTCGTCGGATAAATCTGTTTTTTGTGTAAAAGAAAATATCAATGTAAGGGTGATAATACTGTGTTTCTCCTAAGTTCTTCATCATGGAAGGTCAGAGAGTTCTTGTGTGACAAATTATGTTAATATTTTGACCAGGCAGTCTGATAATATTTCCATAGAATTGCACAAGCTGTGAGAGAAAAACGTATCTGTTGGAAAAGTTTCCTGATTATTGTCTTCTGCTGTTTCAGAAGTCTTTTTTCTTTTCAAAGCATCTGCTTGGGAGAGTTACAAGACAAGATGCAACAATGAACTATAACCATGTAAAGATATCCATAATTATGCATTTTACCTTATTTTTTATTTTTTTTTTTTTGTGCAAATGTTTTATCAGTAGGTTTATGTGGTAGTTACATAGGTGAATATAATTTATGTTCGTATTTGTTGGTTACCACACATATCCATGTGTACAGTGCTGAAAAATCAACTGGCACGCAGCTTCTGAAAAATAGGGCCAAACATCTCAGTTCTGTGTCAAATTCTTGGAATCATTAATTAATCATGAATTAATTCTCCACTTTAAAATAGAATTGGTAAAGCCATGTTACCTGATTTTCCGTTTAGCTGCATCAGGGTCGTGTGCCCACACTGAACCAAGTGTTCTTACTTCTGCGTCATTTTCCCTCACTTTAAATTCATATGGTAGTTTAGTGAAGACAGGAGGCTCATCAACATCAGTGACTTCAATGGTGACTGTTGAAATGCTCCTAGAGCCACCAGCTTTAAAATAGCGAAGATCAACTGTGGGATCGGTTGCTTCAATGTCAAACCTGTATTCTGCTACTTTTTCAAAGTCCAGGGGCTAGAAAAAAGACCAACATAGATATTTTGCCTTTGGAAATGTCGAAATAAACTTTGCATTAGCAAATTCAAGCTATGTGCCCTACTTCATGTTTAGAAATATTACCAAGTTGCATCTTAGCTAGTCTCTTGGGAATGCTGAAGAGTTTTTAATTGTTTAAATAATTTTCTTTTTGTAATTCTGTAGCCAACAAAACTTTAGTTTCTTTTTCTCCAAGACTGGGGACTAGACTTCTCTTCTTGGCTGCCATTCAAGGCAGACTTCATAGCTGCTGTGACTGATAGCTGGGACATTTAGTGATAAATGACATCTGCTTCCCTGGTTTTCCCGTTGACTGAGATTAGGAAGGGGATTGCACAATGGAAGGAAGGCCAGGAGCTAGGATAGTGAGAAGTGCCCAAACCATCACCCATTTCGAAGTTTGGGTCCCTTTGCACTATCGCCTGAGATTACAAAAGCATCCTAAAATGCACAGGAATTAATTGTGGTGACTTGTTTTTCTCTTCAAGCAGACGTCAATGGAAGTCTGCTCCAACTGTTTATCTAACAGTTGAAATCTTATCTCACATGGCTGCATATATAAAATGTGCATGGCCAAAAGGATGTTACAAAACAGTGGGGTGAACTTTGCCCACTGCATGTTGAAAGATGAAGTGATTCCAAATCACCCAGTGTGTCTGTGTGTGGGGTGTCCTAGCCCTCCTCTTTTGGGCAGATGTTCCCAGCGATGCATTCCTCAGGCCTTGAGCAGACCAGGTAAAGGGCTGTATTTGAGGAAGGAAAGCTGTTTGCACCCAGTGTGACCACAGCTGAAGGAATTTCACTGCTGGTCTTGGAATACTTGGTACTTTTCTCCTTAAAGTTTTCTCCTCTTAATGACATTTCTACCTTTCTAGTCCTAACAGTCAGGGACATTTGGAAGTGAAAACCACATCTGAGGATTACACCCTCCTCCCTTTTTTTTCTTGTTTGTTTGTTGTTTTGTTGTTGTGATTTTTTTTTGTTTATTTTTTTTGTTTTAATTTTTTTTTTGTTTTTACTGTAAGTCACTGAAATCAATGAACTGTTGCTTGCCAGTTCTCTGCATAATGCAGGAATGTCCATCCCCTGATACAAATCAAGCACATCTGAGAGCTACAAAACAAAGAACAAACTGTAGTAAAGGTTTTAGAGAATCTTGGCCCTCTTAAAAAGTTATAAGGAATTAGTGGGGAAGCTTTGAAAACACCCTGAGGAAAGTAAGGGACCTGTGGCTTACGCTAGAGCAAGTGCCTAACTGTAAAGAGCACATTTATAAGCAGTCAGGTCGACTTGTTCACATTTTCTACTTTGGCTTCACTTGGGCTGCAGAAGAGGAAGATTCTTTTGACTTGGTCAGTTGGTTCAACTCTTAAAGTCACTGACTTGGGTATGAAGAGTCAGTTAGATCAGAATATCTGAAGTTTGGGAGGAGCCCAGAGTGCATAAGCTGAATATCTGACATAGTCCATTGTGCTCTGCACTGATTCTAGATTTTCCAGTGAACCGGCAGTGGAAACCACCAGGTCTCCTTCTCACAGAATAAATGTATTTCATGCTGACTTCCACACATTTCCATCTTTTCCTGCTAATAGTCCCAAACTGAATCAAATTCTTGTTACATGGAAAACCAAAATAATTTTTTTATAGGAGAAGTACCTTCTTTGGCCTAATGATTCCTTCATTTGTGAATGGATTTGCTACAATTTCAAAGGTGTCCCTGTAGTCTCCTCTGACAAAACTGTATTTTGTATTTCTGTGTTGTGGTTCATCAATATCTTCTACTTTGACTCTGCCAACTTCTCCTCCTATTGAAATGTTCTCAGGAACTTTAAAGTGAAATGATGCTGTTAAAAAAAACACAACAAAAAGACATGAAGTGTGTACATGGAAGTTAGAACTTAGTTAAAAACAGGTATTAGTTTATAAATGTACATAAAAATGTTTCCTTGGGAAATCAGCATTGTGCATCTCTGGAGACAGCACTGATGTATTTTTTTAAGAAAGTATAATTAACTCTCAAAATTGTCAAAACTGTCACCTTGTACAAGGTGATAAAGTTAATACTCATTTTTATTTCCTCCTGTAGGTGTGTGTCACCCAGGAAATGTATAGCTGGGGCTGAAATACAGACCTTCTGAACATGTAAGATTCTTTTGTTCACTCTTAAGAAAAGTGGAATTGTGATGAATTAAACATAAACCTGTGTCAACCCTTGGTTTCCAAATGATGCTGCACTTGGGTTATACTTACGGTGTTTGAATACGGGGAAGTTGTCATTAATGTCAGTTAAAGTGATAATGACTGTGGCTGTGCTGGAATCCCCAGAAGACCCTGGACCATCTTTTGCTTTAACAATAATTTCATATGTTGATTGATTCTCTCTGTCTAAGTCAGCCCTTGTTGTAGAAATAACACCTTTGAAAAAATAACATTGAATATGATTAGATTTTGCAGCATGTCCAACATGTCTTAATACTGACAGCAATTTTTTGCCTTATGTTCAGCTCTAAGTAGCATTTTTCCAGTAGTAATTTTCCAAGGCTAGGAATGTTAAAAGTCTTCCCACGTGATGGGGTATTTGGGGAATTTTGTACAGTGCCTTTCTTTAAACTGATCTTTCCTGCTTAGAAACAGTCTAACAATGTCTAAACTTGGTCACTACAGCATCTAGAGGGGTCATCTGAGCACCACTTTGTCCAAGTTACTTGCTTCACAGGACTAATATGGTAACAAGTGGTATTAGCAATTTTTTAAAAAATGGATAAAATTTACAAGAAAGTTTAAGAAGGCAAAGAATTGAGTCACTGATCACTGAATGCTGCCTCAGAATTTGTGTATTCATTTTTACTGTTTGGTCCAAAAAATAGTATCTATGCTAAACTGTGAAAACAGGAACATCCATTAGTTCCTAGTCAGTCTCTTCATCAGTTAGAAAAAAATGACATTTTATCTTTAGGCTGAAATGAACACCTGAAATCCTGACTTTATTAGTTCATTTCCAGAGGCAGGCAGTGGTATCGTATGAGTGTGAATGAAATTTTTTTCTAAATTATGGTTAAAATTATATTTTTGAGTTATTACCCCCCTTGTCCAGAATGAAAAAGGCTTAAAATTGCATTTTATTCTAAGTGTAAGGTAAGGACAAAATGTGAGTACATTTGCATATCTGACCTACCAGAGTCATCAACTGTGAAGTATTTGTCTCCTTTAATGACTTGGTAGGTAACTGTGGCATGACCTGTAACTGTTGGGTCATCAGCATCTACAGCTGTCACTTTAGTGACCGAGGTTCCTAGAAAAAGGTTTTAAAAGAGCATATTTAGTATAAATTCTGCTTTTTAACCAGAGACATGGATGGAAATGAGTGATGGGAGAACATACCTACTGGTGACATTTCTGGGACAGATCCATTGAATACTTTTTGTACAAACACAGGGACATTGTCATTAATGTCATAAACCTTGATAATGAATTTGGATGGAGTTTCCAGTGACTGGTTGGTTCTTCCGTCAATAATGAGAGCTGTCAGCTCATACTCTGCTTTCTTTTCTCTGTCTAGCCTCTCAAATGCATACACATCACCACTGGTTGGTTCCACTTGAAAAATGGTGTTGGCATATTCACCTTGAATAATATACTTAGCGTTGTTGTGCCTTACACTTGATGTGATCTAGAAGGAAAGTATAATTCAAAGAGGTAAAAGTGGGCTTTGTGATCCAGATACAATACAGTTTCTATCAGAAGATACACATGATCAGGACTTCTTCAGAATCAATTTGAAAATAGAATAGCCATTGAGGCTGATGTCAGCTGGAATACTACTAAACAAACAGCACCACAGCAGCTGTAGCCATGCAATCATAGAATCATAGAACGGTTTACATTGGAAATGACCTTAAGATCATCTAGGTCCAGCCCCCTGCCACCGTCAGGGACATCTCCCCTTGACCAGGTTGCTCAAGAGACTGTCCCACCTGGCTGTGGACACTTCCAGGGATGGGACAGCTACAACTTCCTTGGGCAGCCTGTAGGGTTGTAAGATGAAGCTTGCATCCAGGCTGAAACTTTCTTGCTTATATATCAGGAAGCATTTGTTTTTTTCAGATCATATTTCATATTTCCTGAAGATATAATTTGTTCATGTAGTTAACACATACAAGTCATTAATCTCACAAAATAACATGTGCCACCATGTTCAGCTTGAACTACTCTTTTTTGCAAGTAGCCTTCTGAATTTAGAAGAGATTTCTCTTAGATTTCACAGAATTACAGAATCTAATCTATATTCAGAGCTATTGATATTATTCAGCATTTTTTCTATCACTTAACATTTAGCGGATCTCCTGCATAGCTGACAGCTTTCTTGTGTTTCGTCACATGCAATTTTTTTCTAGTCAGTCTTTTAGGCTTATGCGGTGGCAGTAGGATTAAATTTCCACCCAAAGGATTTTAAAATTCAAAATTTTATGTAATGAAAAAGGGATGGGGTAAAAGGAACAAACATTAATCAGTTTAAAAATGTAACTTAATCCAATGGTTTTGCATATTTTTTAATCTACAGGTTATCTGATGATTCTTGCTTTTCTATGTACTTTCACCCAGCTAAGGATACTGATGGAAGGTTTAAAGCACAATTTTCTATGCAGTGCATTAGCATTCTTATTTTAGCAAGCTATTCATCAATAATTGCTGGGTTTGACCAAGAATTTCTAGTCTTTTGTTACTGATGTTCTCATCATTTGCAGCTGCTTCATATTCAGGATTTCATTTATCCTGCAGTTGTCATTTACTGTTGAACATTCTTTCATTTCTGTTTTCTATTTTGAAGTGCGTCATTAAAATTTTCTTCCCTTGTTTCACATACTTACTCATGTCTGTGGCTGCTGGGGCTGCTGAAGAACAATTTAAGCTCTGGAGATGTAACATAAGAAAACCTCACCCTTGTCCCAAAGTAGAATCATAGAATCATAGGGTTGGAAAGGACCATAAGATCATCAAGTTCCACCCCCCCTGCCATAAGCAGGGACATCTCACACTAAACCATGCCACCCAAGGCTCTGTCCAGCCTGGCCTTGAACACCGCCAGGGATGGAGCACTCACAACTTCCCTGCCCAACCCATTCCAGTGCCTCACCACCCTAACAGGAAAGAATTTCTTCCTTATATCCAATCTAAACCTCCCCTGTTTAAGTTTGAACCCGTTAACCCTTGTCCTGTCACTGTAGTCCCTAATGAAGAGTCTCTTTGGCAACCTTATAGGCCCCCTTCAGATACTGGAAGGCTGCTATGAGGTCTCCTCTCCTCCAGGCTGAACAGTCCCAGCTTTCTCAGCCTGTCTTCATACAGGAGATGCTCCAGTCCCCTCATCATCCTCGTGGACTCTTCTGGACTTGTTCCAACAGCTCCATGTCCTTTTTATGTTGAGGACACCAGAACTGCACACAATACTCCAGATGAGGTCTGACGAGAGCAGAGTGGAGGGGCAGGATCACCTCCTTTGACCTGCTGGTCATATTCCTTTGGATGCAGCCCAGGATACGGTTGGTTTCTGGGCTGCAAGGGCACACTTCCTGCTTTGTCAATTTTTATTTATTTATTCAGTGTAACAGGTATAGCCTTCCAAGACTGCCTTTTCTAAAGCTAAGGATGATCATACAAAGGAAAGCATCTAACGTCATAAAAGACAGAATCAAAACTTATCAGCATATTTCTGCTGCTGTCACTCAGTTCTGCCATGCTGCTGCTGTGGAGTTTTTTAAAGGATTTATCAAGTGTTCACTACTGCAAATGCAATGCTCTGAACACAGCCATTGCAGAAATAATCAGAAGCATTTCACTGTTGAAAGACCACACAGCACAGGACAAAGTGAATTACTCTTATTTAGGACAGCTCCAGGAATAGAAGTGTTCTCAATCTGCTACTGAATTGGTCTGAAATGAAACAGAGATACCCTGTGTTAGCTCAGAGTACCCTATGGCCTCTCTCCTCTCTCTGTCGCACTGTCTACCAGTGAGCAGTGCTTATCCAGAAAGGTCGGTTTCATTTTGCCGAGACAGCCTTGACAGATGCTGATTGTTGTACACGGGAGGAAAACCTACAACTGCATTTATCTGAAAAGTGTCAAAGTAGTTCCCAGTTTGAAAGAATAAATTTGAAGAACTTTATCTGGGTGATATGCTGTTAATCATAGGATTTTATGAGTACTTCCCTGGAGGAAATGTATTTGCAGGCAGGTCAGTGCTTGTTATTATTCTTAAAAATTATTTTATTTCACTTTGTGCAACAAAGTTTTTGATAGTGCAGCAGCAGTCTTAAACATGACACTATTGTTTTGTGTCTAAGCTGGGAGACATAAACTGTATGGCTTTCAATATGTATGTTTTTATTAGCTGATCTCCCGGGTTTTTGGGAGAACCTTGAGCCAGAAAAATATTGACATACGTCAGCTGCCAGACTTCCTTCCTAAGGGTGCACCTGTGTGCAGTGCAGTTGTTCTGCACTGTGGGTGCTCCATACTTCCCACTCTCCAAGATTTATTTCTGTTCTTCAAAAGAATTAGATTGCCTTTGCCATTATTCTTGATTTACTCTGTATCCATATTCTTAAGATTAACACGTGAGTATGTTGCTGTAAAGTCCCATTTTTATTTCCTTTTTTTTTTGTTTTACCCCTCTTCTACTCTGCCTAGACTGCAAACTAGTAATACGCTTCTGGATATTCATTTGCTGTCTGCATTTCTAATTCTTCATTACTAGCAGACTGTTATTTACCTTGCCAACATGGTGTGGTAATGGTGTATCAATTTCTTCTTTGATATGCATTTGGTTCCATATCCAGTCTCTCTTTTGTCGTTTCCGACTGGCACTGTTTGAAGAAAAGTTTTGGGTTGTTTTCTGACTTTTGTCATCAGCAAATGCTGGAACCACGAACAATGAGAAGAGTAGAATAATGTGGTTCATCTTCTTCTGTAGCCTAGAAAGATATATAAAATATGAAAACTATATAAGTAACAAGAGAATGAGATCAATTAGAGCACATGTATAAGTTCTAATGGACTTTTCTTTTGTAGAAATGTTTGATTACTTTCTGTATTAATTTTCATCTGCCTTAACATTAAAATTTGAAATATCGGGCTTCTTTCTTCCATTTTAATTAGACAACAACTGTAAAACCCAACAAAGATATTTTAATGAGATAAAAAATGTGCAAGTTTTGAAAGCCAGCATTCACCTGAGCTACAATTGTTCATCTGAAAAGGAGATTCAGAAGTGAAGATCAGCTGTTGTATTGCAGAAAGAAGAGCCTGGCTGCAAAGCACAGCTCAGGGGAGGAGCAGGCCTGGGAAGCAACACTAAGGGAAGCCGATCCAGGTCAAAGTTTCTGTTAGCCCAACTCGAAATTTAATGTTCAAGCTTGACAAACCCAAATACAATGTTTTGACTTTCCCTGATGCAAAATGCTATAGTCAATATACTATAGTCAGTATCTTATAGAACATGCTATAGTCAAATTCTATAAGATATTGATATATAAGATACGCTGTATGTTCTATAGCTATAGAAAATATATAGAATATAGAACATGCTATAGTCAATATCTTCATATGGAAAAAATACTTATTTAGAATAAAATCTGGGTTTTTAGGTGGAAAAAATGATTCATGTGAAATTTTCAATCAATTTCAAATGCAATGTAGGAAATTACCTTTCTCAAGGAGTTTATGTATTGATTCAACTCCTTGTCTTTTGAAACATTTGAAGACACATATGAAGTTCCTTTATCCCCTGTTCTCAGGTTTTAACATCTACAAGATGATAATTTGTGAAGTTATTATAAAGTGAAACCAGCAAACTTGAGGCCTGACTTTCATATCAGATTGAGAAGTTATTTTAACGTAACAAAGCTGGTTCATTTTCTTACTAAAATTCCCCCTCCCAGTATAAAGGACTGTAAGGGAACTTCAACACTCAATCAGACTTCAAATTATACATAAATGATTTTCCGCTGGCTTTTAGGAGTTGTCAGCATGCACATCAAAAATAAAACTGTTAATTTTGGTAGGGATGTTGACATCACACAGGTTGCTAGATGCAAGATTAAATTAATATTTTCATCAGGAAGGTGCTGAGATCTCCAAAATTACTCTTTGGTAACCAGGCAATGAACTTTATCTTGTGGTGCAGCTTCATTGTCAGTAAAATGATCTTATCCACCATGAAATTATGCTTTCCTGTTTTTGTTTCTCTTCTACATTGTTGTACATAAACTGAGGAACGTTCCTTGTTCTTTGTGTAGGAAGTGACCAAATGAGGTGGCTTTGAAGTTGCTTTTTAATAGCTGAGCTGTGTTTTATCCAGTGTTGTGGATTCATATGAAACATTTTGGATTTAGCTAGCTTTTTGTGTTCTATGCACTTACTTTGGCTCTGAATATTTTTAGAAAAATGAGTAAAATTTAATTGTTTTGCTATGTTTTATTTGTATACATGAACATTTTACACCTGGACACTGGAAGGTATTGATGTGATTCTATTGTGAAGGCATGAGTCTGTCTTTTAGTCCTAAATTACAAAACATGATAACCAAAGGAAACCAGCTGGTTAATGACAACTAGTACCAGTTGTGGTTTTGGAAAAAAAACGGACTGTGGTGTTTACAAAGTAATTTTCTCTACTTGCTCTGATACCATGGAGATGTCCTGTACTGCTGTGGTGAAGAGATTAATTGGGAAAACTTGAGAACCAGACTGCCCACTTCAGTTTCATTTCACGTTTACAAACATCCTCGCAGAAAGCATTTTTAACTTCAGTAGTCAAGTCTTCTTTAAAACATAGTGGTCTCGGTAGAAATCTGCTTTAGAAAGAGAAATTTTTGTCTTCCTAGTAATATTTTCCTGGTATTTGCCTCTCTGTTGACTAATGCTCTATTCAGAGCCTGACATGCCCTGCCTGTCAAATGCCTTAGGGTACTTCTCTCCATGTTGCTGAGAGTGATTACTAGTAAGTGCAACTCCATGACCTTCAGTGTCCTCACACATTGCTTATATGAACACAGAACATTGCTTATAGGAAATGGAAGTCTCAAATTCATAGCAAGTATACAATTATCTGTATAGAACCTCTGGGACTGTGGTAGTATCCTGATTATCCCTGAGGATTCATGCAGCAAGTGCAAACTCTCCCTTGAAGTAGGTGGCCTGTACATGTTTCACAGTTCAGGCCTTGTTTGAAAGCCTGGCCACTAATACAGAAAGTGGTAAACTGAGTCTTTCTAAATATATGTAATCCCAGATGGTTTGGGTTGGAAGGGACCTTAAAGCTCATTCAGTTCCAACTCACTGCCATAGGCAGGGACACCTTCCACTGGAGCAATTTGTTCCAAGCCCCTGTGTCCAACCTGGCCTTGAACACTGCCAGGGATGGGGCAGCCACAGCTTCTCTGGGCACTCAGTGCCAGCACCTCAGCACCTTCACAGGGAAGAACTTGTGCCTAAGAGCTCATCTCAGTCTGTGCACATTTCGTTTGAAGCTTAGGCTACCCTGTCCACTCAGCAGTTCCATCCTTGTGTTCTTCGATTTTTAAGATGGCTTCACTTCCATTAACTCCTCATTGATAGATTCCTTGGTAAAACTTTTCTGACCTCCTCTGTGACCAATTTGGTGCAGTTTGGTTTGCTTTCTGGTATGCACTGTAGGTCAAACACAGACTGAGATAGAAGAGCCTCGTGCAAAAATGATTTCTGCTTCTCTTTGACATCTTTCAAAATGTCTCATTTTTTTCAGTAACACTGCACCCTGGAGCATTTTGTGTTCTGTCTTTTCTAGGGACATGTGGTATGCACTGCTCGATTGAACAGTCTGACTCTGAGAAGACTTTCTCTATGACACCATGCAAGTTTTCCATTTGGCACCTGGAAGTCTACTGCTGTTGAATCTGTAGCTGAATTCATCACAATATTTAGGAATACTCTTCTTTGGCAAGACATACTAGCACTTCAGAAGCAGTACTCTGCTGAGTAGTAACTGGGTAAGGGCACTGTCCAGTTGTGAAGGCCATGTTCTATGGATGTTAGCTCTTGACAAGCTGTAGTAAACACTCTCTCATTTTTTTCTCTGCAACTCGTTTTCCTTTCCAGGAGATCGCACTGACATGCCACAGGCAGCGGCAGAAGAGAGGTATTTCTAAACCTGAGCAGGGTAGTGCATTTCCATGGAGTCAGAAACAAAGGAGCTTCTGAGGCAGGACATGTAGATGACATGCAGGGATTGGCTTTTTGTTTCATCTTGTGTCTGCTGTGGCAGCCAGGACAGAGAAGAGGACATAAGAAACACCCTTTCAAGCACTAACCCCCTGGCCACCCTTCCGGAGAAGAGGACAGCACAGCATGTGCTGTGACCCATGTGTCCCATGAGGCCCCATTGCTGGTCTACCTTAGCATACAACCTCCAGTTACCCCTCTGATTGGACCAATCCTTCAAGCTTCTTTCAATCTGAGCAGGGAATGGTTTATTTTGCTAGCGAAGCTTCTGGCTTTGCTCTTAGATTTTCTTGCAGCAAATGATGGATTTTTTCCAATATTACTCATTTAATGCATTCAATTATTTTAGCAAATAACTCTTGGTTTGGAGGGTACTACAGACTGTTAATTGAGAAATTCTGGTATTCAGACTGATTTATGGGGACACATGACTCATTCAGTGTAGTTTATTCTTTCAGATTGGAAGTAATTATTAAAAAATGTCAGGTGGAGGTACAGACAATGGTGTACTAATTAGAGGTTTGCATTTTACAAGTGGTTTTGGTAAGTAATCAACTGTAAGGCTGATGAGCAGCTAATAACATAATGAAAACACTTACAATGAAATATTCCTGTGAACGTTTGTGGGTTTTCTTTTTTTTTTCTTTTCTGTTTTTTGCCTCATCTGACTAAAAATTTATCTTAATGCTTAGGTGAGGTTAGTTTAGTTGGCAAATAAATTTGTTCTATGCTTGCTTGTTAGATAGCAGTTAAACTGGGCTTCTGTATGGACATTTTGGTGAATGAGGAGACAGCTGTAGATGAAATGATGATTTTTTTTCTGGTTGGTGGGACTAAAATATTATGCTAATCTTTCAGTATTTTTCAGCATCTAAAACCCAGAAAGAGTGCCCGAAATAGTGAAAAGGAACATCCTAAGACAGAAATTGGCTTGAAGTGGCTGTCGTACCAGAACAGAAATAAATTCTAAAAAGTTTGTGTCCATATTGTTTAAATAATTTGCAACTTCATTGTTAGAGAAGCTGGAAATGAAATTATTATTGATGATTGAGCTGGGAACTTTATGATTATTTTGGCTTACAGTGTCTTGGTTGGAATCTGAGCAAAGTAAATGAAAATGAACAATTCCTTGCAAAACCAGGAGTTCCATCAAAGCAGAAAATACTAACAAAATTACTAATAAATCAGTACTATAGGGCATAATCTATTCCACAGAACTGGAAATTGTGTGGTGTTTCTGCTCTTTAATGAAACCTCAGCTGCCATGCCTTCAGCCATGTAAATGTAAGGGTTACTAAATATCTGAAATACTGTACTCAACCAAGTGGAAGAAGTACGGAGCTGGAAGGAGGACGTTTTCTCAGCTTAATGTGCTCTTGCTGTGCGTGTGGGCCCTGACCCTTCAGGGTGCTTGGGTGGGTGCATTGCCTGGGGGGATGCAGTAGCTGGGCTAAGACAGAAAGAAAACTAAGAAGCGTTCTTCACAAAAGGCTTTGCAGAAAAGTTAACAGTGGATAGCTTTAGCTGGGTTTAATTAATGTTTTCTGACTTTCTCCCCTCCTGTCTGCTGCACTCTCTCCAGTATTCCTACATAGCTCTGTGAAAACAATCCTGTTACATTTACAGTGGATAAAACCCTACAACACAGAGTAGACTACACTTCAGTGTATTTTATGTTTGAGATGGAAAACATTTTCTTTGATGTACCATCTAAACATCTCCAGAATTACTATGCTCAGTTAAGCCATGTTAGATATAAAGAGAGTAGAATCTGACCCAGCGTCAGCTAACAAAACAACCCTAAGAGCCATGCTATACAAAATCCATTTTAACATTACTTTCTCATCTATATTATGTTTAAGACCAAAGGTAAATGTGTGAATGCAGTGAGAATTAAGAAATAGAAAGATAACATACTGTACACAGGAGGGGGGTAAAGTACCTTTTTCCTTGCAATGCCTGTAGTAAGGAGGCACAACATTATTAAAAGAAAACAGTCTTAGCAATACTTAAGACTTCCTTTCAGGGACTGTAAAGGGCTGTGCAAACATCAACTGATAAAGCCTCCAGATTTCTCTGTGAGAAGTGCTGTAGCTAGATAAAAAGAAATACACACTTCAGAAGCTACATTTGAAGTGCAGAGGACATAAATGTGTTTTGCCATCTCCCGACAGTGGACCAAGGTCAGGAGTAAGAACAGTCTCAGGTTTTGTTCTCCCAGTTTCCTCATCTCATAATTAGACAACGTTGCTCTAACCAGCTTCTAAAAACCCAGAGAGCCACACCAGCTAATTAATCATGTCTGTATAATTGTTACCTTCACTCCAGTTTCTGCTTGGCACCCAAGCTGCAAAGCTGTGATCCTCCTTCACTTCCTTGAGCTTGCAGTTTGAGAAGAGTTGAGGGCACAAGTGAGCGCAGTGAGAAAAGGAACTCGGGTAGGTCTTCAAACTTTAGTAACATTACTTAGAAAACTAAGTAAATTGTGCAACATTTGACCTGGAGCAATTGTTTTTGTTGCATTTTCAGATGTGATTTTTTTCTTGTGGTTTCTCAGCATTTTTCTTAGTTCTTAGTAAAGCTGCCTTGTAACATGTCCTCAAAAATGTATAATGAATCATTTTAAAATAGGCCTTTCCTGAGAACACTGTGTCGCTTTTTCTTTTCCAGATTACTGAGCTGATTTAAATGTGCCAAGTGCCTGACTACCTGGTATTGCATTTCTGATTGTCCTTATGTCGATTTTATGCATCTGAGAAGTGGTTTTCACTGATGACTGGAGTCTGGAGTGCAAATGCCTACCTGAAAACTGATTATAAAATGACTTTTTATATGCATGATAGTACCTTTGAGTAAATAGCCACTTTGATGACTAAACAATCTTGAGAGCAAATGCCTATCTGAAAACTGATTATGAAATGACTTTTTTACACTTGTCATAGTACCTTTGAATGAATAAGCACTTCAGCAGTATCTTAACTGAACCTCCTACTTTGAAAAGAAACCCACCTGTCACTCACTTTTGCAAGAGCACTCTTGGATATATTTGGTGCTGTTCAGTTCTTGGTGTTGATAATGCAACACCATATATCAATAGAGTTGAGGAGATTAATCAGCACTTGAGTTTTTAGCTCTTCATAATTTTTGCAGGGAAAAAAGAATAGTTCTATTGTGAAAGTTCTTTGTCATTTCAGCTCCAAGTTTCTGGTAGGTCTGGGGAAAATATATTATAGAATGGTTTGGGTTGGAAGGGACCTTAAAGTTCCAACCCCCTGCCATGGGGAGGGACACCATCCACTAGACCAGGTTGCTCTAAACCCTGTCCAGTCTGGCCTTGAACACTGCCAGGGATGGGGCAGCCACAGCTTCTCTGGGCAACCTGTGCCAGCGCCTCAGCACCCTCCCAGGGAAGAACTTGTGCCTAGTATCTAATCGAAATGTCTGCTTAAAGCCATTCCCCTTTTCTTGTAGCTACATTCCCTTGTAAAAATCCCACCTTCTGATTTCTTACAGGACCCTTTATGTATTGGAAGACTGTTACAAGGTCTCCCAACTCTCTCTGCCTGTCTTCATTGGAGAGGTGCTGCAGCCCTCAGATTAATGATTTTTTTCCTCTGTCCAACTCACCAGAAAATTCTCTAGTGTATGATACAAACCACATCTTTGACTCATGAGTAGATGGAGGAATGAGCTAGGACATGCCTCTTCCAGAAATTAAGAAATTTGGTTAAAAACCATCTATAAAGGTATACATTAAAGATTCATTGTCTGGTGGACAGTAGGCAGCCAAATTGGTCTCCCAGTCTTCCTGTTATTTCAGATAGAGAACTGGCTAAAAATAGGGCAGGCAGGCACTGGTTTGGCTTTTTTTTTTTTTTTTTTTTTTTTTTTTTTTTTTTTTTTTTTTTTTTTTTTTTTTTTTTCAAATACCTTTTC